>NBZA01002375.1:0-13313 GCA_003054995.1 Aleochara bilineata
AGTGTGCCAACTGTGTCCAAGTTGGCGTGAGTTGCCTCCAGTGCGTTGAATCTCGCGTCTTGTAGCGCCGGACATTCGCAGAGGATATGCTCTGCCGTTTCGTCATCTTCTTCGGTGCTGATACCCATGCGTTGAAGGTGTTTCTTGAAGGGTCCATGCCCGTATATTTTATGTTTTCAATAACATAATAGTTCTAAAAGCCTTCACCTACGCTCATTTCTTAACGTACACGTATTCACGTTTAATACATGGCTGTGTATGTGTTCGATGGACAAATTACGCGCACGTCTTCGGGGCTCGCGTGTCTACCCGACACTGCCAACTGGTCTTACGAAGATTTCTTACTATTAATACTGCGTCTTAACACTCAGAGGGTTTCTGGACAACTAAACTTTTATTCTCAAAACATTTTCCTCCTAAACCCAATCGGTTTTCCCAAAACGGTGTGTTATGGGGGTACAAGCCCAATTTCACAGTTTTAAATACAATAAAAAGCAATAAAATCATAAAACCCTAACTAATTACATTGTAAAAAAAACTACCAGATGGCCGGATCGCCGACCCATCTGTTTTATGACGGTTGCAATTAATTGAAGTCCGATGGACCCGAACATGGCTGTGTCGTAACACAGCCATACCTACTCTTTTAAATACACGTTTATAAGGAAAACCGAGCTATGAACTACACGTGCCACTTGAAAGTGTCAAACCGTTGTAAATCACCCAAACGTCATAAAAGTCTTCTATCATTATCTATCTTCTGGTCAGGTAGTGCTTTCTTTGTTGGCGACAAAAATTAGAAGACGGCCTGCAAATTTTGGATGACCAATAGTCGGTTGTCCATAAACGGTCATAATACAAAATTACTGAGTGACACAAACAAAAATATATTACAAGAGAAGATTCACACCACATGTTATGTTTGCTGTTTTTACACTCTGTAAATTCCGTCTCAACGCCCAAATTCTTGCACCCTGTCGTGACTAGGGCTTGGCCAGTTTCAAGTGGATCGTGTAGTTCATAGCTCGGTTTTCCTGTAGTTACCACTTCTATGATCTTAAAACATCGGAGAAGTATGTAATGTTTTTGCCATAATTTTTATAGACATAGACCTTATTTGTATATTCTCATTAAATGGCAATTTTTCCTCGTTCAATGTGTTCTGTATTCTGCTTTGTTTTGGACGTTAAACCTCCCTGATTGTTGTCCAACGAATTGAGTTTGGAATTTTATTTTCTATCTATTTTTCCAACTTGTAGTCATTATAATGACTGATAACAAGAGATGGTTTTGGTTTCGTTGAGGGTCGGCATTACCCGGCTACCCCTCGGATATTTACTATTCCATTCGACTCGCAAGAAGATTTAAATTTTATAACATTAAAAACCACTCAGAATGCTCCACATCCTTAACTGTCATAAAAACAGCCGAACGATCATCGTAACACCCACGAAAACTATAAAGTATCCGTGTGCGCAGCCTCACGCTCGAGATGTAAAGCTACCTCTCGTCATCATGGTTGCAATAACTCCACACGTTTGTGCTGAGTTTGCGAAGATATACTACAGAAATGATCCTGTGAAGTATGATCTTAAATTGAAACCTTGTAAACCGGAGGCAGTCAATTTTAAGTGGTATTTAATCAGAAAGTAGAAACTATTGGGCCATCTATAAATCACTCTCAAAGTGGGTCAAACTATACACAGGTAAATTATATTGACCGTGTGTGCTTCTGGTGGCACGTACGGTCAGTGGTTCCGTAGTGTAGTGGTTATCACGTCTGCTTTACACGCAGAAGGTCGCCGGTTCGATCCCGGCCGGAACCAGTTATTTTATTTTTATGACGTAGTCTCATATCGGATTTTACTTTTATATTCTATTGGTGAAAGGCAATTTTCTCCTGTGCAGTTCTTACGACTGCGATAGTAAGTCTTCTGTAGCCGTGATCGTCTAGTGGTTAGGACCCTACGTTGTGGCCGTAGTAACCCAGGTTCGAATCCTGGTCACGGCAATGTGAAAACATTGTCACGGCGAGGACGTTTTTTAAAATTTGCTTTTTTAAATAAAACCAACCACAACACGAACTGCAGCTTATTTATCAGTTTGTAGAGATGAAAAATTAATCATGTTCAGTGCAGTTGCATTTGCGCTAGCACTTGCGTCATATGATTAAGTTCGTCAGTCTAACTAAACTTGGTCGCAAGATTAAAATGACGAAACTCATTAAATATTCACGCGGCGTTCGCGTTTTCGCCGAAGGCCGCGTCCCGACAAATTATGCCCGTCTCGCTCCTCGCAGCCGCACACTAATTCCTGTGATAACTTGGCGTTGATGAAAAGTATTCCACTTCGTCATCAATCTGCTTAGTGTAATTTTAATGAGGTCGTACAATCACTCATTACGGACTTCGGCTTCTCTTCACCTTGCTTGCCTCCTAGAGTCGCATGTACAATAGTGCAGTGTGGAGTTTACCAGAGAACAAAACAATGCTAACATGAGCTAATGTTTGTTTTGTGTTGCTTCGGTCGCAACTTGTGTTTAGTAATCAAGCGTGACCACCACAGAGCAGCGTGTGTTGTGCGAGCACAGCTCACTCTCAATTAGTTTTTTAAATAAGATGGAAGAACTGTCTTCATTTAGTCGTTTGTCACTTTAACATTGTATTTTCTGCATAATGGTGTCGGGCTGGAGCTGTGCAGGCGGTGCAAGCGAGGCGCCCGTGTCCCCGGAAGTGTCCCAGCTGCGGCTAAAGTCCGCCGACGACGAGTTGGAATTGTCCGAGCTTCCTGTCTGCATCAAAGGCAGTAATTACACGCAATATCCATCTTATAAATCATTTAGGTAAGGTTATATGAGCACACAATGCCACAACAGGCAATAGAAAAGCAACTATTGTTCTGAAAATTACAACAAATTTAGTTAGCACTGACATGTATGTAGTTCGTTAGTCAGTCAATATTTATAGTTAGAATATACGCAACAAATCAAATGCAAATTGTATGTAAATAATATTTGTTTACATCAAAATATTGATATTCAATAATTAATAACTGCAGTTATTTTCAGTGATATATGTACATATGCGTACTCATGTAAACATACTAGAACTTATCTTATCTGACAATAAACACGCGTTAAGCGATTGCTTTATATAATCAAACAGTATTGTCACATACCTGAACCTGAATGTGAATGCCTCTCGCCATCGCCAGCATTCAGTTATTACTAAGCAGTGCAATGCAGAATGCGAAATCAAGGTGTTTTACTACCGATATAACCTAAAAAACAAGAGATGATGTGTGTGTATTACCGGCAGGCGTTCGCTGCGACAACCCCGACGCTTCGTGCGGCGACTGATTAAGAAGAACGGCTCGTCCAACGTGTACAAATCACGTCCGAAGAACCTATGGGACCGGTACATCCGTGACATGGCACACACAATCGTGGAGACCCGCTGGCGATGGACGCTTATAGCACTCTCGTCTTGTTTTCTTCTCAGCTGGTTTGTCTTCGCCGTCGTTTGGATGCTGATCGCGACCGTGAACGGCGACATTGACGAAGATCAGCCGTCGACGACGCCGTGCCTCTTGGGCATTGAGGGTTTCGGCGGGTACATGATGTTCAGCATCGAAACGCAGCAAACCATTGGGTACGGCACGCGCTCCATCACACACCACTGCCCCGAGGGTACATTTGTCATGTGCCTGCAGATAATACTCGGTTGCGCCATCTGTGGTGCCATGGTGAGCATTGTCAACGCCAAGATGGTGCGCCCTTTGCAGCGGTACTCCACGAATCTATTCAGCAAACGAGCTGTGGTAAGATACATGTTAGTTCGACTAAACAGAGCTGTTGTGATTGATTTGTACGCTAGATTTGCTTACGCGACGGTAGTCTGTGCCTGATCTTCCGCGTACGGGACGAGAACGGCCGGTATGCAATCGGAACAACAATCAACGCCTATCTGGTGCAAAGTCGACCCGGGGAACCATTCCTAAAGTCTTTGCAGTTGGAACCTGTGGGCCTGCTAATCTGGCCGCTGGAGGTCGTTCATCGAATTACACCATCAAGCCCTTTTTATGACCTCTCAGCGAAAGAGCTCATTACCAAGCGGTTTGAGATCATTGCGAACATGCAAGGGACGTCGGCGTCGACGGGCCAGTGCTCTAAGACGCGCACGTCTTATCTGAGCACCGAGATCCTTTGGGGATGCGTCTTTAAGCAATGCGTGTATTACAATGGAGAGCTCGGATGCTACACGGTGAACCATAGCGAGTTTAATACGACGAGAGAGGTGCTCACGCCGCTTTGCAGTGCGCAGCGGCTCGCTGAAGTGCTGCACGACATTGTCACTTCCGCCAGCGGCGGCGACGACGGCGGCCATTCCAATGAGATTCCCTATAATTTCCAAGCGAGTAACGGCGACATGCAACTGCCGCGTGTGCGCAATCACGACCTGGAACCGTCGGATGCGGATGGGGATGATGATGATGATGATGTATTCCTACCGGATCCAGACACCGATAGCATCTATGATAATGTCGATTTGCACGAATCTAAATTACAAAACGATGATGAAGTCTTTGACGTGGAAGAGTTACTTACTTCTTTGCATAATGATTCTATTATGAAATAGAATGTTTTTTTTATTAAATAAATTTGAATTTAAGAGTGTCATTTTAACAGTTCAATTTCAACGGCGCCGTGGCTTAGTTGGTTAAAGCGCCTGTCTAGTAAACAGGAGATCGGGGGTTCGAATCCCCCCGGGGCCTGCAGTCTGACTCTAATGTTGTCGGCTTTTTTCACACGTTCTATTAAATTGAACCGATAACGAGGCTGATTGAGTTCTTCGTCGTCGGTTCCATGGTGTAATGGTTAGCACTCTGGACTTTGAATCCAGCGATCCGAGTTCAAATCTCGGTGGAACCTGCTTTTGTAACTTTTCACTTTAATATATCTATAATGGTGACACTGCAAAGTTATTATATTATCACGCGCCGAAATAGCTCAGTTGGGAGAGCGTTAGACTGAAGATCTAAAGGTCCCCGGTTCAATCCCGGGTTTCGGCATGTTGCATTTTTGCCCTGTTGCTACATTTTTTCCCGGTTGCTCATTGTTTATAACTTGCTTATAATTTACTAAACAAACGTTGACGCTATTGTTTCATTAGTCATTATACTTTTATGAATCAATTAAAAGCCTAAGCAAAGCACGTCAAACAGTATCAAGTTGTCCGTGAAAGAGCAAACATGCATATTAATCGCGAATGTTTCTTGATTTTGGTTTTCGCAATGCCGTTTGTTCTTGCTACAAGAAATCCAAATATCCAATTCATTCTAACTAATCAAAACAGGCACAGATACATCTTAACAATCTCAGAAGAATCTGACATGGCTCTCCTGGAGCCTCAATGTGAAACCGTGTTCATCATCCCTGGATGGAGGATATCATCGGAGGACAGAGATTTCCTCGACTTAAGGCATTCCTACGCTGCAGAAGGGTGTTCCCAACCATGTTTCAACGTCATCTACGTCAACTGGCAGGAAGGATATACGGGAGTCAGCTATAACTCGGCCGCGTTGGCAATACCTCGTCTGGCCGCCGATATTGTCAACTTGATTCAAGAGCTTTACGGAAGGAGATTTATCAACCCGGAGCGTAAAGTAGAGCTTGTAGGGTTTTCACTGGGTGCGCACTGCGCAGGCCACGTCGGCCGAATGTTAACGCATTTCGGCCTAAATTACTTGATCCGCGCTATTTACGCATTAGACCCGGCCGGACCTGGATTTACCGATACGTTCTTCAAGTACTCTTCTTACACTTTGACGAACACGGATGCCCAGGTGGTGGTCACACTTGCCACCAACGCCGGCTGCGCAGGCACAACCAAGAACCTTGGGACAGTAAACTTCATCGCGAACTCTGGCAGATACCAGCCAGGGTGTGCAGAATCTGATTGTGTGTGCAATCATCGCAGGGCAGTCGTCTACTTTGCAGAAGCGGTCAAGACCGGGGGGTTCCAAGCTGTTGCCGTCAACAGCACCGCAAATGCAATTTTCTCCAGAGAGATTGCAAATGCACGCAATGTGACCGGCGTTTTTCAGTTTAGTACTAGAGCAAGTGCTCCTTATGCATTATAGATTCCTACACGACACCATATTGTATTGTAAAATTATGCGTGTTTTATAGTTAGTTCAGGAACGTATAATAAATATCAGAAAATGCAGTTACCTTTATAATGAAACATAACTTCCTGTCAAACACCCCATGCGAAATACGTTATAACTTTTATTTGATTAATTATTCTAAAAACAGTTCAGTAAGATCAGTCGTACCATCACAATATTTAACACTAATGTCACTTTTCTTTTTTTGAACAAAAGTCAACACTATGTTCCGGAGAGGGCAGAAGAAAAGAAGAAAACTGTGGACACGTACACTAAGAAAACACTGTTGAACAACTTCAACTTCGAACAACCTGCTAGCAAATCGATAAATAGAAATAACATAAGTAATTATCTGATCCAATCAATTACTAAATGTGATTAAGTACCGTTCAAACTGCGTCCTCGAAGTAACACGGAGACAGGTTGTAGCGTGTTCGGTTTGACCTCCACCTCCAAGCTATTAGCTCGATAGAGTCGAAAGAGCGTTGCTTCACATCTCAGCCTAATGCTGCTCCATTGATTGCCCTCGTCACTAATGGTCAACTCCAGTCGGCTTTGTGCCGTTTCCATCAAGTCGTTGTCTTTAATGATCGATGAAGCTGTCGATCCTGGCACCTACCACCCACGAACACCAGAATTGCGTCATCGGACAAAAATGCAAGAACATTTGTGACTAACCCTTTGGTCATTGACGTACCACGTCAAATTTGGCGCCGGTGATGCTGGTGGTGCAACGCACTCTCCAATCAGTGGCCCACCATTTTCCACTGCTGCACTGTTGACACTAATAACTGGCACACCATTGGGCACCACTGTATAGAAAAGTTCATATTAGAACTTAACAAAAGCCACAGGGTAAATATGTATCTACTTACCAACAACTGTCATCGAAGCTGACATAACCTCAGTGTGGAAGGACGGCGCGTCCGCGGAGACTTCACACTGGAAGACACCTGATAACTCTCTCCCGACTGCCAACAGTGTCACCTGACGAGCATCCGATACGGAAACCTACGAAACGAGAGGCAATCGAAGGAATCCCATGTGAATGGTACTCACATCGACATGCAGGCCCGGTAAGGGAAAGACTCGCGTCGGAGGCGCTTCCTTCGGGACGAAGCGATAGAACTCGTCAGCGTTGCGGTACCATTTGACAGAGTACAATGGAGCGTCCTCCAAATCATATTCGCAATGCAAAGTAACCGAATGCCCGACGCGCACTGCACGCGGCACCCTCACCCTCAGGTTCGTCAACGTGCAGCTTCGGCATATTTCTGTAACAATTGTAACCAATACAGCCTGTTGTCGGTGAACGACGACCGAAATTAAGTTTGTTCGCTCGTCGTGTACGCTCGAAGGACTGCAAGCCAAGCCGTTCAAGCATTAAAGGCTTGTCGTCCTTTCCGGAAAGTTTGTTTGTAAACCACTTAAAACCAACTCGATTCGGAAATGTACGACGAGCAATGCGCGTACAGCGCGTGAAACAGAGGCACATGTCAAAGCCGTACAGACAAGCGCAAGGAGTGAAGTCGGAATTAAATGGCTCAATGTTTGTTCGCAAATAAAACAAACAAGAGACAGAGCACAAGTACAAGTGTAAAGCTATAAACTTACTACATACACGGAAGTTACATCAGCAACGGAGCAGTAATAGAAGGGATGCTCAATCATAATCTGGGTTTAATTGCGGCATCGATCGAATATAAATTTAATACACACATCAATCTACTTTGCTGTTCACGTGGTGAAGGTGATGATTAGTGATTATTAATGGCGACGCATCAGCGGAATGGAATGAAATGAGATGAAATCAAATGGAATGGAATGGTTTGGTTAGTAATGGTTGGTAATTCAGGTCAGATTCAGATTCATTCCCCCATCCCACTGATGATTCCACACGCCGACAACAACTGCGCTTCAAATTGATTATTATCCTGTGTTATCCTCCATACAGCTTAACGTCAAGCAGCATTAATGAGGGAATATGCTTTTGTTTTGTTTCATTTCTTATTTATCTCATTATTTCATTCTCTACTTCTTTTTCTCCACGCTTATTCCAGGGAAAGTACGTATAGTACACCAATTTAGGGTATTTACGAATTCATTCATTCAATACGGCAATGTATTCAACATAATAAATGAGAGATAATGTCAGACCGCAACAATGCATTATTTCCGCAGAAGGAAAATCTTGGTGGATTAAGTTTCCGTGCTTGCCGAAGCGAGACGTTAGAACAAAGCAAAGGGAACAATGATGCAACGGAGAAGTAGTTTTCAAATTGTTCTTGGGGGAAATTACTTGCACCCTCTGATAATGTATAAGGTACGAAGAATATATGCATGTGTGTATGCATCCAAATAGAGATTTGTTCAACGTAATGTTATCAGGTGTAATCAAATGTGAGATCCAGTTACAGTTAGAGTTGCAGTTTGCCGGAATTAGGTGCATGATTGTATACTGACGCAATGCGTACGAAACTAGCAATTACTTACAATATTTACGCGTGCCTCGCGTAATTCCAGATCCGCACTGCCGAGAAAAGCAATAACGGCGCGCAATAACATTTGTTTTTATACCCACTTACCATTCACGAGGAGCAGTATCCAAAAAACCCACGACCACTTCATATTTAACGTCCAATTATAATTTACATTTTTAACTGTTCATTGCATCTTCAATTACTGCGAACTGAAGAAATCAATTGGAGAAGAATAGAATTTTATTCTTCCTTGGTAGGATTTTCAATTAAATTGACACGTTCTTCAATCAATCGACGTAAAACGCCGGACGCAAGCACGAAGCTGCCCTTTGTTCCCGCGTGTGCAGCCGGCGAACACCGGGGATGACTGGAAACACTATCGCCGACCACGCAAACTTCTATTCGCAACCCTCGGGAATGCAGGATCGAGGTTCAAGAGTGCAAAGCGACATCTACGACTTGTGACCAGAATTACAATACACAAATATATTTTCTTCGTAGGATTCTAACATGTTCAGCTGTTTCATCGCACGTATTGCCGACATAGCGCTTGGAGGAATGTCCTCTTACGTAGATTAATCGCTTCCCGTTGGATTTCTTCATTGTTATTCGAATTCAACTCCAGCATGCCGATGGTATGGATGGCTTTCTTCTTCCGTTGGAATTCGCCTCGTTTGTGGTGCAAATGCACTAAATATTCCAGAATACTAGTGTCCCAGAAGCAATGATAATACGCCTCGACCGAATCATTGCACGATTTGAAATCCACGAGACTGCGGAACGCCAGCGTGTAGTCGGGTGGGTCGAGGAATTGACAAAGGACCGCTGCTTGAGTGTGACAGCCCAAATGTGTGCAGCATTTAATCATACGCCTGAAAATATGTTCGTCACCTCGGACCGGCAAGTTGAAGTAATCCGTTTGTACAATGAGTGCGTGTAAATAGTACTTTAAGCTGTTTTCAAAATTGGAATTTGAAAAACAGAGGTCTCCCATCAGATGTAACCACCCGATGTTCGTTGGGTAGTATCTCAGTGCTTGCTGGACAAGGTCACATAACGCTTCAGTGACTGCGACCGTATTGTAGGAATTGGTACTGCTCATGGTGGATGGCCATAGCATACCGTAATCAGCATGCACAGCAGTGCTTGCGTCATCCCGCAATACGTTATAAAGTCGTGCCAGGAGAGAAATAAATACCGACAGCGCAGTTGCGTCCCTAAGTCCATTAATGATTGATAACAACTGGGCTTTGTTACTAGCAGTGGGCGAATCGCGATGCATAATGTTTGAACCGCCACTGTTCCTCTTGGACTGGCCCGAAGCGGCGAAAATTGGAACTACCAAGTCCCAAATGTCTTTGCTGATCTTCTTGCCTTTGCATTTGACAATATCCTGACAAGCAGACGCAATTGCTGCGGCGATGTCAATGTAACTCCAAGGTTTCCTGAACGTCATGAAAAACTCCCATCGGCCCAGTTTCAGCAAACATAGCACACATTGTTCCAAAACTTCTGTCCTTGGAATCATCTCCGAATTGTTCAAACAGTTCTCGCATTGGCGAATCAACTCCTGGCAATCGATATGCAACGCGGGCCATTCGTCAAAATATTGCGAGATCTGTACGTGGAGAATCTCCCACGTGATTAACTTGGTCAGCTTTGGTTGCGACCCACTGGCCACCACTTCTTTCTCAAGAATTCGCAAGAACTCAATAGATGAACGCCAGTCCTTGGACATCATTAACTCTCGAGATTTCGCCAGTAGAACGTAGCTATAATCCTGCAGGAACCCACGAGGAATGTTTGTGACGACGCTTTGCAGTGGTATAGGCAAGCTCCATTTGCGATTGATCTTCCAAATGGGTCGAGTGGGGTTTTTGATGGTTAGTTTTACAAGTAAATCGCGCAACTCA
Organism: Aleochara bilineata; assembly: GCA_003054995.1. Lineage (NCBI taxonomy): Eukaryota > Metazoa > Arthropoda > Insecta > Coleoptera > Staphylinidae > Aleochara > Aleochara bilineata. The sequence continues at coordinate 10,562 of NBZA01002375.1, forward strand.
AAAGTGTCGTAGCATGCGATTATTCGTTGCTCCAAAATACGAATTTCCAATTTGGGATCTTCTGCAAAATGAGTCGATTCTTCAATAGAAGGAGAAATCTCTAGGCCATTGTTACTTACTGTTCGGAGATTGAATATCCCAGTAGGCATCTTTTAATAAGTCAGGAATCACCGGTTGCCTACATATGGCGCTGCGCAGCGAATCAAGATCTACATTTTCGAACATGTCAAATAATATATCATGCTTCAGCAACTTATTGAGCAGCTCCTCCGAGTCCAGATTGATTATAACCTGCATGAAGTATGAAGACAGTAAGTGCTTCTCGGCCTCTGCCACGGTCTTCCACACTGCGGCCGTGGCCCATACGAGGAAATCTAAATTCTTTGGCGTGCATTGAAACTTGTTGGCGTTGAATCGCTCAAGGACACAGCGCACCGCATTTAGAGCTTGGATCTTGACGAGCAGATCATTCGTGGGCGTAAAAGACCCGTTGCTGATGGCTGTCACCAAGTCAAGTTCTACATTTAGTCGATGATACACCGGAATCTCTCGTAATTTGTTGTCTTGGATTAAAATGTTCAAAATTCCCTAAAGAAAATAACGATTAACCTAGAAAAACTTAATATTTCATGAAACTTACTTCGTAGTTATTGGCTATGCATGAGTTAAGCTCCTCGTACAAAGATTTCTGTTCCTTGTCGCCTTCACAAGCGAGACAGTAATTCTCCAAAGCGTCTTGATCCACTGTACAAAAGCCACTGCCAGATGGTGAGATACCACTGAAATATTTCGTGGCAGATGCAAAGTGATCCTTTGCAAGTTGATAATTTTCGTTGAAAAAGTGATATGTCCCCAAGTCGTAATGAACCTGCGTCCGAAACTCTTCCTTAGATACAGGCACCGATTGACTCCAATCGAACTTCGTCTCCTTGCTGCTCTCACTCAAAGATAGAAAACATCCTTCAGTGATCATGAAAGGCACTGATTCCCATTCGAGAGCTTGTTGCAAAAACAACAAAGACTCCTGAATGTTGTCCTGAGAAAACGCACTTTCATTCGAGAACATTGTAGTCCCAATCAACCATCGATGAAAAATAATCAACGAGAATAAATACTCCTCTGGAATATTCGGCACATCGCCAAGATTTGGCAGCAATATATTTGGTACTTTTAGGATTATACTTATATCGTTTGTGAAGTAAAGTAAATCTCGCAAGAGATTTAATTGCATTGTAAAGGGAATGCTTCTGATTGGCGCCAGGTTCCATTTGAGGAAAGCTGCTACTTTCAAAGAAAGAATCTTCAGAGCCAAAACTTTTAACGTGGGTGTGGAATCAATATCTATGACTTCAGTGTCACTTCGAACGACGCTATTCTTTATGGATTCATAAACGGCGGTGCGGAATTTAATTATAAGATCAGTTGCAGACGGATCTTGAACGTTAATATAGACAAATTTCAGCATAAGTTTAAACCAATTAATTGAATGGTTTCCATACCTGCGTTTGGCTTTTCAAGATGTTTTATAAGCAGAGATTGGTCCAGAAGGAATTCAAACCACAGTACTTGGTTTGCGGCAATAGGTGCACCTCCGGAACGTAATAAATCCATTTTGTTGACCACAATTTTGTTCTATAACTCACTACTTAAGATCATGTTTTGCCTGGAGTTAGTCTGTGCCTGGAGTTCATAACAAAAAGTGAGGTTAGTGTTGATACAGCGTTGCAAGATTTTAAATGACTAAGGTTTTCACAAAATAAATATTTTTATATCATTCATTTGCTTACAGTTAATTTACATACATTAATATCCAGCATTAAATTATCCTAGTTCTCAATGTAACTTGAAATCAATTAGAGAATATCCGATGAACGTAACTGCTTATCAATACTCCGTACAAACTCTTTAAGACATAGTTTGCCATTCATAGTGAATACATCAGCCGCTTTACTCGCTACAGATATACTTTGACTCCGTAATTGTCTTGATTCTCGAGTATAGGTTTTTCTAAAGCATCTTCTTTTCTTCTCGTTTTGTTCACTTTCAACAGCTTCACTTGTGGACGTTTCAGTTGTTTCCTTAGGCTGAGAGGCAAGGCCCATATCAATTGACATTGACATACTTCTTTTTTTAGAGTCCGGTAGCCCAGGCAGATATGTTTGGCCCTGAATTCTAGGGTATGCTTCACACTTTAAATCAATTGGATCCTTCATATCTTTGAACCACGGGTCCGCGTGCTGCTTCTGACATGCGACCGGAATCTTAGGCTTTCTGTACTCCACCTTCACCCGAATTATAGACTTGATCAAGCCATTACTTTTGCCTGGTTTGTGCGTCATTCTAACTGGTATCCTTTGATACCATTGCAAGTATTTGCCCAAGCCTGAGAACCTAACGCCTCTTATTTGATTATCTTTCGTAGCCGTTTTTTCATTTATTGCAATGTCAGTCTCCGAGTGCAAGCGCCGAACGTATTCCATTTCTTGTAGCAGTTTCTTAGTGGTGTCTCCTGATGTTAGACTAAGTGCCTTGCAGATGTCTTGATCTCCTACTGAATGATTTAATTCGTATTCCAAAGCAGAATCTGAGGGATCTTGTTTCTCTGTGGCTTTTAACTTTCGGTTCTTCTTGCGACTGTTATCGTTATTTAGGTTACAAGTATCAGTAGTTTCCTGCATGGTTTCTGTAGCAAATTTCTCAAAAATATGCATAGCAGTTGGAAGTCCTAATTTAATATTTTCTTCCGTAGTTG
>NBZA01002391.1:0-15976 GCA_003054995.1 Aleochara bilineata
TTTCTGTGAGCAGCATTCGTGTGAGCAATCGTCTTGTGGGCAAATGTCCGGTCACGCTTTGCTTCATTACTTCCAAACTCGATACCACCAACTGGTGAACACCCGCACGTACAAGAAACCAAATTCGGTTGGGTAGTTAGCGGACGATGAAGATGAAGAAACGGTAGAACACATTCTCTGCGAATGCCCAGCGCCACAAGACGCGAGACTAAAGGCACTAGATGCAACTCATGCCAACTTGGACACCGTTGGCACGCTACCCACCGCCAGGCTGAAGGAGATGGTGCAACCGGCAAACTGGATCGTTGAGTAGTAAACCTCGGGAGCATGCACAATGGGCCCGCCTGATGGCCTACGTGCGGCAACCCGGGACCGGGTTGCACTCCTAGTCCACCTTAAATCTACAATCTAGCGGACGATGTTGCACAACGCAGTCTCAATCTAGCCATCAAAAAATTCTTTCTCAAAACACCGTGACGCCGACAAACGAAACTGTATACAAAGCAGTAGCCAAATTATTTCAACTGGAAGAAGAACACGCAGTGAAACTCTCGCCGCTAGAAGAGGCGTGCGAACAGTTTTACTCATCGACCACCACTTACAACAAGACCTGCCAGCGCTTCACAGTGCGGTTGCCCTTTAATAATCTGATCCTGCGTTGGGAGAATCATACCATATAGCATTACGTCGTTTTCATGCTCTCAAAACACGTTTACGAAAAGATCCAGAATTGGCAAGGGAGTACAGCGCGTTCATGACTAAATATCTTCGATGAGGCCATATGTCGCCAGCAAAAGCAAGTGACGCAAAGAATTATTTACCTCATCATGGTGTCCTCCGCGAATGTTCATCCACAACCAAACTCCGCGTCGTATTCGATGCATCACCAAAACCAACAATCAGCTGTCGCTTAACGACGTACTTCTTACTGGTAATACTATTCAAAACGATTTATACTCCATCCTTTTAAGATTTCGCAAATGCCATAATAAACGACTTCTACGTGAACGAACTGCTGACTACCATAGACTACCACAACCTCAAACGCGAGATCTCCGAAACACTGCGACAAGGTGGCTTTTCCCTCCGAAAATGGTCTACCAATTATCCAGACGCGGTCGGAGCAGAATCTATTTCCTTAAATAAAGATGAGACCGCGCGAGTTTTGGGTGCCCAATGGAACACCGATAAAGATGAAATAACATATTGTATCCAGCTAACAATTGACCAATCCTTACCTGCTACCAAACGAAGTATCCTGTCACATGCATCGAAACTATTCGATCCTATAGGACTGTTCAGGCCGTTTTCTCTAGAAATAGTTCTTTAGAAATGTATTTATTGAACGCATGACTAATTGCGAATTCTTTCGAGAGGTTGCAATAAACACAAAGTTTATGGGTTTATGACTAATGTCAACCCGATTGTCAAGCACGTCCGGCCTTCTCGGAAAGTACTCTTTGTTAATTTTTCCTAGTATGTTTTTTTTGTTAGTTTGTAACCCCATGCGGGAGGTAGTTTTAAGTTAATACATAAGGAAATTTTGTGAACTTTAACATCAGTCATCTTGTTACTTTCGACTGCGACACTTCGTCTTATCTCAATATAGTTTACCTATTCATAGTACATACAATTTTTTTGAGTAAGCGAGTGCGCAGACCAATCACCCTTTACAAGGTGGCTCTTAATCACTAATTACAACGCGAACGTTACCAGTGGCGTTCAAGTGGCCAGCTGGAAAAAATCTACAGTACAGTGTGCAGCCGAACAAATTCACGCCGTGGCGCCACCTTAAGGACTAATATCCCCGGTTACTATAAAGGCAAAGCTAATCCTCCGCGAATTATGGACTTTACGTCTCGACTGGGATGATTCCATCCCACCAACAACTTGCGGCCAATGGAGCCTATTCATCAACGGATTGCCTGAAATTAGTACATTGCGCCTTCCTCACAACACGCTTGTAGACAACGCAAATTTCTTAGAGCTGCACGGCTTTTGTGACGCTTCGCAACAAGCCTACGGAGCGGCTATCTACGTCAAGTCCATCGGTCCACACGGTATCAGAATCAACTTAATATGCGCCAAATCGCGCATCGCTCCGATAAAAATCGTCACAATCCCTAGACTCGACCTACAGTGGTTAGCAACCTCCACAAGGCATAAACAAACTTTTGTCGCCAATCGAATTTCCATGTTTCAATCTGATCCCAATTCGTGGGGCCACGTGCGATACGAAGAGAACCCAGTTGGTTTCCTCAGCAGAGGATGTGCTCCTGCAGCTATACAAAATAACCGCCTTTGGTGGTGCGGACCTTATTGGCTCGAACAAGAAATGCCTGACTGGACAGTTACACCAATACCGAAAGCACCTGTACATCAAGCCATCGTAAAGGAAGGCTGGGATGTACTTAACCGATACTCAAACTTCAATAAAGTTAGGGCCTCGTTAGACGACAGAGTTGTTTGATCAATCGTCTGTTCAATAAACTGTGCGATCGTCTGAGTCAATGCTGCGCCATAGCGGCGTATATTTTATGCCGCTATGGCTAATTTTATGCGTTTTCGCTATAAGTTTGATCAAGAAATGCGCAGCACTGGTTGCGCAGTAGACCGTATATGCACAGAACTGATGTAAACATTCAATTTAATAAAAGTTAGGTTAACAGAAACCTCTGAAAGCCGCATGCGCAGTTCACGTCCAAGTGTATCAACCAGTCAAAAGCCTATTTTATACCAGAAAACTGGTCAGTTGTATCATATCGTGTATATGCGAAAATATGAAGGTCAAACAGTTTTGTATTCAGTTTTACTGCTCGAATTTACCCAGCGCTCGCATCACACTATCACACCCATTTACCAATACTGGGGTGGATTATGTGGGACCTATCCGTGTATTACAAAGGCAAAGGTCGCGGACAAAAATCATGCAAGGAGTATATAGCGTTGTTCGTTAGCTTTGCTACGAAAGCTATTCACCTCGAATTAGTTAGCGATTGTACAACAGCTGCCTTCATAGCGGCCCTCCGCCGTTTAATCTCTCGCCGAGGCCTGGTCAGTCATCTCTATTCGGACAATGGTTCTAATTTCAGAGGCGCGGTATCGGAGCTAAACGAATTAAAGCGCTTATTCAGCAATGAATCTTTCGTGTCGGTTACGGATCTTTTACGAAATCAAGGAATTACGTGGCATTTCATACCTGCTTATGCTCCACATTGGGGTCGTATATGGGAAGCCGGCGTAAAAAGCGTAAAAACCCACCTCAAACGAGTTATAGGCGAAACAACATTAACTTTCGAAGAAGTCGCGACTGTACTTGCTAAAGTTGAATCTTGTGTCACCGCCAAGACTTAATCCCACTGACACCAGCTCACTTCCTCATTGGAAAACCATTAACATCATTTGCGCAACCGACCTACTTGGATGTACCGATCAATCGACTATCGAGATGGCAAATGTTGCCAGCCATGGTTCAACACTTTTAGGATCGCTATACCAAGGAATATCTCCACCAACTGCAACAGCGCACAAAATGGCAAATGGCTCATCCCAACGTCACTGAAGGCTCACTGGTGCTCATAAAGGAAAATAATCTACCTCCACTGGTATGGATCTTTGGACGAGTGATCACCTCCTATAAGGGAATAGATGGCCTAGTCCGCAGCGTGGATGTACGCACTACTTAAGGACTAGTTAAACATTTCAAGGGGCCAGTGTGTTGGTCCCAAGACGGACACAACAGAAGAGCATATGTGCTCTTCTGAAAATTCAATCCGTCCATAAATTCTCTAAATTTACGGTCGGAGCAATTGCTGTTTGTTAAGCACGGACTGTACCTTCTCGGAAGGAATTTTCCACTCGCCATCAACACCTCCTCCAATTCCCAGAGTTTTCGCAGCTGCTCTTCTAGCAGCGCCAGCATAGACAACTTACATTCCGCCCGGGGCCCGCTCTTTCCATAACTGCCCGAAATCACCCAACCCAAGCGTGTCTTCTGGAACATAGGCAGATTTTTTCCTAACTTTATTCGACCCACCGATAGCAAATAGCAATATGTCTACCTCCGCGGGTGTTGCAAATGCCGGGTTAGCAAGGATGACATGCCTTGGTATTCTAAAGGCGGATGCATCCACTGGCACCGCAGGCATTGCGCCAGTTATTGTTGGTAACACCAACAATGACCTCTGCAGCACATAAGCCGTTTGCGGCGACCTCAATTTAAGCTTGCATTTAGCCTGAACCCGTGACTTGCACCCTTTTATTCCCATTACCGCAATGGCGGTGGCTTCACCCGCCACTCCCGACTTCTCTACTAGCGACTCCGTTATGAAGCTGGGTTGAGAGTCCGAATCTAGCATTGCTCGCACCTGGTGACCTCTACCATGGCAGTCATCAATCTCAAGCACGGCCGTGGCTAGCAATACCTGGCCGATTGTCGCTACGCATGTCACCGATGACACCGTAACCTCCTCTAGCGCTTCTTCTGTCGCCACGCTTACCACGCGAGCCCTGCTGCCAGGTGCCGATGTACCCTCTGGGTGCAATGTTGTATGATGCCTTCGGGTACAAACATTACACAACCTGGCGCCACACTTATATGCTGCATGCCCCTTCTCCAAGCTTATGAAGCACATCCGATATTCTCTTGCCTTCTCATACTTTTCTTCAGTACTGCAATTCATCCACGTCTTGCAATCTCAATCGCGGTCTCTGCGGTGGCTGTCTGATTGGAGGTGAGCTTGCCACTGACATTTTATTTTCAATTGTGCCCAGCACAGAGCTCTTTGCTCCAAAAAGTCCATCATTTCCCTTAACTTCGCCTTGTCGGTTATCTGCACACTCTTGTCTTCCCACCCTACAAGCGTCTTATTGTCCAGCTGCGATGTAATGATGAAGAACAATACCGAATCCCATTGTTCGGTGGGCTCTTCGAGCACTCTTAATGCGGCCAGATGTTTCGACAGCGTGTCGATTAGCCTTCTGATCACTACGCCACTTTCCGCTGTCAAGCGCGGCATGCTAAAGATGCCCTCTGAATGGTTATGTATTAACACTTTCGGGTTGTCATACCGCTGGCATAACTGCTGCTAGGCGCTCTCATATGACGCAATTGACACGTCGTGCGTGTGTATGACCATTGCCGCATCTCCCCGTAGTGCCGACTTTATATAATGGAACTGTTCCATGTTCCCAATTGACTAGTTGTCGTGAATTAGTAATCGATAAGTGTCACGGAATTCCAACCAGTCAGACATACGACCGAACCCGTGGAGCTCCCCGGCCCCATAACAATTGGCCGTAACTCGACGGACTCAATTTTCTCCTCTAGCTGCACTATCACCTCAGTGTAGGCAGCCTCGAACGCCTCACGATAGAGCACGTCTTCTTAAAATGCCTCGTCAAACTCTTGCTCTATTTCCGCCTGTATGAAGGCAACCTCGCAGTAGATTTCCCTAAATCTATCCAAGTGCATCTTCATATGCTTTATTTGCTGTCGCAGATCCGCAGGCACATGCGGAAGACTGGACACATACTTCTCCATTGTCGCCAGCCGTGACTTAACTGCACTGCGAGCACGCCTCGACTTTGACTTAGCGGGAGCTGTTTGGGAGCTCGAACTCCGTTCTCACCTCAACTTCTTAGCACTAGGCACTCGGCCTCTCAATTACTCACACTCAGTGTTCGAGCGACCCCCGATTTACGCACTGCCGTTGAATCTACTTCTGCTTTCCGCACTGAATTACTTTCGGATTGAATATCCGGCTCGAAGGACCATTTTGTTCGGGCCCAACTTGCTACTCGCGCTTGTCGTCCCGCCGCGAACCGTCTTTCGCGGTTTTAATATTGGCTAAAGCCGCTGGACAGGCAAACCTACTTAATTTCGGTTGTCTGGATCGCAGCAGCACTCGCAGACCACTAGCTCGATGGTAACGCGAGGAATATTAAAGTATTCTTGATCTCTACTCTTTGGAAACATATTTAATACTGACTGTGAATAACATTTACCCTGCTTATATAGAGGGTAGATTAGGGGCGGCAACTGCATCGCAGCTGGCCGTTGGCTCAACCGCCAAACTATTGTTGCAATATTTCGGTTAAAGGTCATGCAGGGTGACAGGCCACCTCGGCGCAATTCGCAATGCAAAGCTAAGCCTAAGTAATGACCCCATTTGTGCAACATCGAGGGGTGCAAACTAAATCTAATAATAGAGACAACATAAAATAAATTTTAAATGACACTAGAATTACAGGACCCACGTAGGGTCCGACGAATATGTCGATTAACGCTTTTCATATGCGTTGCTTTGGCTGCGCCAACAGGCCTATTTCTACTGCACATACCTCCCTCACCAGCTGAACACATTTATTACAAATCTTATCCACTAAGTCTTATCATCTAACCATAACACAACTATCTAACAAAAACGCACGTCTTTCCGCAAACTGAATATGCTTCAGGCCCGGGACACCGAACAGAAACGAAGAGAAAAGGCCAAGGAACGTCCAGACGTGAAAACTACATATTCGTGAACAGCGGGAAACCAAAACAAGAACGAGCACACCCTGGAGTCGGTATCCTACTACATGAAAAATATAAGCCATACATTTACGACACACAATACATTAATGACAGAATTGTTTTAGTAACACTGTTAATCGAAAAGCCATTCAGATTACATTTAATAAGCGTCTACGCCCCAGACATGTCAGACATGTCAAATTTCGAACTCCGAATCAACAACACTTTCTACCAACACCATGAGAGATATATGTACACATTTGAAAACACAAGGGGAATGAAATCAGTCATAGACTACATCATAACTAACAGAAGCATACATCCACAATCAATACCCGACGTGAGAGTACTCTCATCAGCGAATATTGGGGGAGAACATAAAGTAGTCTTATGCAAAATCAATCCCCGAGAATCATTTTATGCTGAAAGTACCAGAGAACTATATGCGAGAAGACTAGAAGAACAACTCAGAATCAACAACATAAATGCAATGCATAAATGCGACTCAGTGGAACAAATGCAGGTAAAAATCAAAACAAGTATAAACGCGGCAGTAGACGAGGCAATAGGCAGACGTCAGATAAATATAAACGCCCAAGGCAAGAAAACACCATGGTTCAAACCAGAGATTAAGAAACTAGCCAAAGAAAAAAAGGCAGCCTACTTAAAATACATCAGTGATCGAACACAAACAAACCACATAACCTACAAAAATATCAGAAATAGAACAGACGCAAGAATACATCAAATTAAGAATGAATTCTGGGAAAAATATACCAGTGACATGGAAAACTATCTATCAGACGGTGATTTGTCAGATGATGAAGACATAGATTAGTTATTATTGTTATTTTGTTATTGTTACTTTCTTTTTAAATTCATTGAAGTTTTAGTACTTTTAATATATAGTTTTAGAATAAATAATTTCAAAACCACATTTTAAGTCGTTTATGATAAGGAAATATTTTTGGCCGCCCAGATCGGCGAAATACCATACTGTACGGCGCCCAGAAAAAGGTGTGGAGAATGATAAAAAACAGGAAGAAGCCTATTAATGAATACGTACAGACAAAAACCGTGAGCACAGAAGAATGGTAAAAATATTTCATGAAACTATATGATTGCGAAGGAATAATCAAAACCCCAGCAGAATTCAACAACCGATCACCAACAACAAATGGGATTACCTCAGTGGTTCCCAACCTTTTTCGTGGCATGGCCCACTTTAGCTTTTCTGAAGTTCTTATGTCCCCCTTTATGTATCATTTGCCCAACCTAACATTTGCCCGAGGGAAAAGGGTTAAAAACGTGTCTAGGCCATCATTCAATTGCCCCCCTGTCGGGCATAGGCCCCACGTTGGGAAAAACCGGATTAGCTAAACTGAAAAACCGAAAAAGCACCAGATGGAATTACGAATGAAGCGTTAAAGTACGGCTCTAGAGCGTGAAAAGAACCATTAACGCAACTATTCAACACAATATTAGCTGAATCAATAACAAGATTGGCATAAAAGCACCACAATACCTGTTTTTAAAAAGGGTGAAAAATGTAACCCTGACAATTATAGAGGAATAACCCTCCTGTGCAGCAACCACACACTATTCACAAGCCTAATTCGGGAAAAACTAACCAAATGGATAAAGCTCAGTGAAGAACAACACGGTTTCCGTAGAAACCGATTAACGACGGACTCAATATTCATACTACGCCAGAGCAAAGAAAAGGCCATCGAGTTCAACAGCGTGACATACATATGTTTTATAGACCTCAAAAAAGCGTTTGATAACATAAAGTTGCAAAACATCATCGACATACTGAACGAGAAAAAAATACCTATGGACATAATAACAGCAATTGTAGCATGTAATACTGATAATAGCACTAACATAAGGTTTGGCGGGAAGCTTACCAACGAAATCCCGACAAAAGGCGGCATACGACAAAGGGACAGCCTAAGCCTTCTTATCTTCAACATTGTAACGGACAAAATCATAGCAAACGTCACTGGAATGAAACTGGGGTATCGACTTGGCAATCACAGATTCAGCACAATCGCATACGCAGACGACGAGGTCACAGAGACAACTCTACAGAGACAACTCTAGAAATTCTATCAATCGGCAAAAGCTTATGGCCTATAAATATCAACCGAAAAAAACCAAAAGCATGACAATATCAAAGACCCCAGTCAGGTGCAAACTGGTAATAGAGGACAAACCTATCGAACAAGTCATGAGTTTTGTATATCTTAGCAGCACATTGATCCAGAGCTGCAGTAACACAGTACAAGAAGCACAATATCACATCAGGAAAAGTAACGATACTGCTGGTTGCAACAAGAACAAGAGAATCGATAGCAAAGTAAGAATATAAAAGGCCTGCAACACGTACAAAACAAATTCTAAGATCCAGCGAAATGCGCACACTGTTGGCAATTGCCAAACGTTTCGAACATCTGCAGAAAGCTGGCATCGGGTGTTACCAATGTACGCGGTTCTCCGTGCCAGGTCATCATGCCGAACCGTCGGCTTACCCCTGCCCAACGGAAGAATAGCCAGGTCATCATTCCGAACCCTCGGTTTGCCGCTACCCAACATGAGCCAGGTCAGCATTCCAAACCCTCGGCTTGCTGCTAACCAACTTGAGCCATGTCAGCATTCCCTACCCTCGGGTTGCTGCTAACCAACTTGAGCCATGTCAGCATTCCGAACCCTCGGGTTGCTGCTAACCAACGGAAGAATAGCCCCACTCCACCAGCCATTCTGAGCAACTAAAATTAGTATATAAGCCCCTGAATTTTTACAACTTCTTGCTGTTACGTTCAACATTTCATATAAACCTCTGTTCACGTACGATTTGTCATACGATTTTCTGTTAAATAACTTTGTTAAGTACACTACTTCATACGACTAAGTACGGCACAGTTTAATTTCGGTGTGATTACCATCAACACCCTCATCGTAACATAGCAACCACATAACATTCGTGTGCCTCTCATCGTTCGAGACAACGCGCACTTTCACTGGTCCTTCAAACCGGATCCGCGTCATATACGTGGGTTCAAGAACACCATCGCATTAAATCAGTGACGTCGATCCCCTGACCACAGCTGGATCTAATATCAACAGTATCAACATTATTCACTTACGGTCATTGCATCAGCAGGGTTCATCTACGATCAACGAATCTACGGTAGCATCATCAAACGGTATCATCACACGTAAGTCCTTTTATCAATTCCTTACCCTGAGTCCGACTGAGCAAGAAGAAGCGCCACCGGTTGGGCAAGTAGAAAGGCCAAATAAACTCGTCATTTTAATACGTAAACGCGGTACGCTTAGGGGCAAGATAACACGTGTAAGAAGCGTAGAATTTTGTTTCGTTGATGGTGATCCTAAAGGGGATTTGCGTCCTTTATTATACTCCTTGCCTTGTCAGGGTGGCCCTCTCTCTCCTCACTCGGTCCTGGTTGGCCCAGGGTAGTCTGTAACAGAGAACACGAAGGTGAGATGGATATCTCAGTATGCCATACCGCTTATTAAGGGTCGCTCGTAGCACAATCCATGTTGTCCTATGTCCCATGGGTGCGTCCTCAGAGAGCTCACACAGATACTTCTCTGAGGGAACTGCCCCGATGAGTAATTGGCACATCCTCAGAGAGCTCACACGCCACTTCACTCACACACTCGCAACCACTCCCGACTCAGCGCGCGGGCGTTCACCGACTGCCCTGGCTTAAGTCATTGAGGTTCAATCACTGGCCTAATTCTTGCTGATGCAAGCAATTAGGCGCGAGCGTTGAGGAACACGGCCTCTCACAAAAGCTCACTCTAACACACGTTACCTCAATTCCTAAATAAACAACAACGAATTTGACCTTAAATCTAAGAGTGAAACGTTTATTCTTGAAAGTACAACGTCAAATCGAAACGCTGATTGACGAATCTGACATTTACGATGAAGAACTTAGCAACCGCCAAGCCGACGAGTTCATGAAGATAAGGGAAGCATTACGCAAACTAAAATCGCCATTACATTCCAGATTGAACCCACAATCAAGCTCCAATGCAGTCGAACTATCGCCTTCCGCATCTGTATCTTCCGTTAATGTGCAGCCACAACTACTCATTCACATACCTCATCATCATACACATCATTTCGTTTGCCAGAAATGAAGCTGCCCGAGTTTTCTGGTGATCTTACTAACTGGCTATTGTTCTGCCAACTTTTTCAGTGTCAAAGTCGAAGCATATCGTTCAATCAGTTCGTTATCTGCAGTGTCCGAAAATTACAAAATCGCATGGGAAATTTAGAAAAATCGGTACGAAAACAAACCTGTCCTTACAAGAATGCACTTGAAAAATCTACTGAATATGCATCAAATTTGCGTCAATTAGATACGGCGTCGACTAATCTCGCTGCGTTAAAGTCATTAGGGCTACCGGTTTACCATTGGGATGAAATTTTAATTCACATAATTCAAACAAAGGTAGATAAGCAAACTCAACGCGATTGGGAGCAGAGCATAACATCTGAACATTCAATTACATTTTCCAAATTTAAAAGCTTCATGCAGGAAAGATGCGCCACGCTTGAAGTTCTTTCGTCTACTTCTAACAATTAACAAAATCAAACACCACATGCACACGCTTCTTCTAACGCTAATCAACCTCATTATAATGGTAACCAAAATCGCGGTCGTTTCGCGTACAACAATAACGTACATCACGCCACTGTACATGCATCATGCCCATTATGCAAGGGCTCGCATTATATCTACGCTTGCAGACAATTTAATAAATTGTCAGTTCCTGAGCGCAAAAACTTCATTCGTTCACAGCAGAGGTGTCAAAATTACCCTTGGCAGAAACACGCGTCAGTAGAATGCAATTACGGTCGCTGTAAGATCTATCAGCGCGCACATCACACTCTTCTTCATGAAGAACCAACTTCAGCAGGTCCGTCAACTGAGACCTCTCAAACAAATGTATATCACTCTGTTTTATCTCGCTCGCAAATTTCATCGCATTACGCAGAAGACTTTTTACCGACAGCTAGGGTCATACGACGCGCAGGGCAAACCACATAATTGTCGAGCATTATTCGACAGTGGGTCCCAATGCAATTTTATACGCAACATAACATCAAAGGTGCCAACGCGATCACTTTCAAACAACAACTTTATTTTACCTGATGTTCCGCTTGCTACCTTATTAGGCATATGGTCATGCATTCTATCACGTTCGCACAAGGCAACACATCAACATCCTCACATGCAAGAAACAACATTTGGTTGGATTGTCGGAGGTCGTATTGATAATTCAGCGATATACCCCAACGAGAATATTTGATCAAACTTAGCAATATGTGAAAAGGAAGGTGTGACTGTTGGTGTGTTCTGAATTTTTGTTGTGGTTTGCAATGGCAAACGAATCTCTGAAGAGCAACAGGCGCGCAAGGGCGTGTTCTTGGACCTCTTGAAGGCCGCCAAGAAGAAGTGTGATGCGTTACGCATACAGGACGACGACTTAGAAGACGCCGTGCAGGTATGCATTGGGAAATTAGAGAGAGGTTTGGCTGAGATAAGTTCAATGAGTCCATGAAGAACTCATTGAAAACGACATTGATTTCTCCTCGGAGACTGCTGTATGTCGTATTGATGTCAACAACCTACTCGGAGAGTTGCGTTCTCTCCTGAAAACCCCATGTGTCGCTGATGATGCTGCGCGGAAGATGTACGTATCTCAACGCATCAGCTGCCTTCCATAGAAATACCGACGTGTGATGGTCGCTTGGAAAATTGGCAAGCATTAAGGCTTGTAGAGCAGCGGCCGGAAAACCATCTACACCTGGGGCTTTTCTTTTGATAATTTCTTCTATTTCTTGGATTGTGATTTTGGGATCGCTTCGGTCGTTCCATATTTGTGTTCGGAGTCTTACTTTAGCGTGTTCTTCGTTGTCTGTAGTCAAATCATATTGTGGAAAATATTTATTAAGTAGTTCTTGTGTTGTTGTTAACTGGTTGTCTGTCCAGGTGCCATCGTTTCTTTGGACTGTTGACCACACGGCGTCTTTTCGTTTACCGCTGGCTGCCAGGACGCGATGTGGTAATCACGCGATGTGGCCAATGACCATAGGCTCTTTTGCTTTACGGATTGTTTATTCTATTGTGGCCAGCGTTATCAAAATGTTGGCTTCTGGTTCGCAGTAAACTGAAACTAATATTATTCTAGCTACCGAAACTACTGTTTGTTGTTTTATGGCGTGTTGGCGGAGCTCAATTGCATTTAAACTTTTGCGGAGGGCGATTCGTGTTTTTCCTAAATGTCCCAGTCTTGCCATCTTTTTAAAGCGTGGTAGGGTTCCTGGATCAGATGTACGTCAGCATTAATTTCATTTGTCTTTTCAAATAGCAGGTCGGTAGCGGCGCGGCCACGACCAAGATTAATCTGAATACAGTGTAAATTATTGCTTCCTGCAACATCGTTACAGCGGTTGGTACTTCTTGTGGAACAATTTGCACATGCCTTGTTTTTCTTGTCTGTGCAATCTTGTGTGTTATGTTGTTGGCTGCAATACCGGCATCTTGGCTTCTCTTTGCAGACTGTTGTTTTGTGGCCGTATCTTTGGCACCTAAAACACTGGAGAATTGAAACATGTTTTTTAATTTTGAACGCCGATATTCCAACCACTAGTTCTTCTTTCTTTAATATGTCTTCATAAACTGTGTTGTCAACGTTCAGTATGGCGCTCTGCCGTCTGTCGTCTTTGCATGGTCTGAATGCGGCTATCTGGACTTTTTCTTTAAATGCTCCAAAGGCGTTTAAGATTTGGGCTTCTTTAGTAATGCCCTCGTGACATTTCGTCTACACTTGAGCGTTATGCAACCAAACGCTCGGCAAATTCCGCTGACCAATCGCATCAGCAACCAACTAATAATCCCTATCGGCAACAAAGCATACATTACCGTTGACGATCCATAACCTCTACCCCCTCGCCGCGCAAAACAAATGCCAATCGCCAATGTTACAAAATGTGTAAATACACGAAATGCATAAATTCACAACATGCAAGTCTGGTTGCAAGTTTATTTCCGCGCAAATAAATATCCTAATACATTTAGAATATAAATGAATGAATGCCTAACCAGCCGGCGGAAATGCAACACTGTAAATATGCGTATGTATATTGAATAAATATGGCGGTGCAAATATATTTGATTAATCATCCAATCAATCCACTCGATTGTGTATAAATAAACAAATCGTCTTAGTCTCTTTGCAGTTTCATTTGTCATTCGCACGTTCCATTTGAATTTGAATATGGCCAAAATCGCCCAAACCCGGAAACGTCCCTAAAGATCAATCAAGAGATGACATTAAAGTTGGAATATGTTCAGACATGATTGTGATTGTTACGCTCAAATGGCCAGAATCAATCGCACGCAACTGATTGGGCTCGTGCACATTATCTCTGATGTGGACCACGGAGTGGAGCCATTGTTTACCCGCCTTGCGGCTTTAAGCGGCACGTTCAACCCATGATGGTCAACGGCACACCTAGCCCGGGTTGCCAACTCTCAGAAATGTCCCCCCTAAACCTAGCTAAAAAAAACCTAGAAAACCGCTTCTTTTTTTTTAAATCCCCCTAAAATTTTGTTAAAAAAAAATAATAAACAATAATAAATAAATTATATAATAAAAGGTTTATTAACAATTAAAAATTATTTAACAAAATAAATAACCTATTTTTATTTATAAATTATCTAATAAATCAAAAATAATATCGCTAGAATCTGTTTTTTTCGATTCGTACATGTGTTTTAGCATTTCATTCGACGGATAAAATCTGGTGCAATCTCCACCATTTCTTTTTAATGTATAGCGCACCATCATTATGTTTTGTAACATGTCGATTGACAGTCTATTGCGCAATTTATTTTTCACATTATTATAGCTCGAAAATGCGCGTTCCATACTTGCGTTTGATATTGGGATCGTCAGGAACGCCAAACCAAATTGACTTATATTTTTATAACGTTTACGACCTCCTGCGTCACAATCATTATACACTTCATAAAATTCAGTCAAAGTAGACGTGTTTAGCCACGTTTTATTGCCTAATGTGTGCCATTCAGACTCAAGATCGTTTCTATTCCCATATATTTGAGTCTGCTGTACCTCTTTTACCAGCTCGATCTCTGGTTTCACCTGAGAAGTGGCAACCTTCGGGTGTAATGCAGCAGCAGTTTTTAGAACTGCTAAATTCTCCGGAAGCCGTTTCTGCATTTCTTCCGGTAGGCAAAATAAAAAACTTTTACATCTCTCCCTGACGTCCATCAAATCTATGTCTTCAAGTTCTTGTGCCACTGCTTGAAAATCAAAACCAAAATACATAGATCCTGTATGCATTAAGTGCTCCCTAAAATTAAAATGAACCAACTCTGAATCTACTATTTTTTCAAATTGCAAAGGCACAACAATTCGTTTTAGTAAGTTTTTGTACATTAGAAACAAATCTTCAAATAATTTGGTTGGTTCAACCGTGTCACTTTGAAATAACAAATTTATTTGAGTGAAATGTTTCAGCTCTTGTTTTAAAAAAATTAAAAATGCTTTGTATGGAAGCCTCTGCATAATGTCGTATAGCTGCTGTGCCATAAAACATCTATCATTAGACTTGGCAATTGAAAAGAGCAGCTTTAATTCATCCCATTGTTTTATATGGTGTCAATTGCTTGATAGCCAGCGGGTTCCACTGAGACTTTGTATTTTTTTGGGATTTTTGCTTTCATTAATAGTTTCATATAATTTTTTATACGAGTCGATTCGTTTCGGACTGTAAGAGAACCAATTATGGGTTTCTCACACTAAAAATTCTAACTGGCGTGGTAACAATTCCGCAGCCTTTTCTGCGCATAAATGCACCACTACCCTCTCCTCTGCCCTACCAAAACCCTTGCCCCGAGAACGGGCCCTACGTTAGCGGCTTTTATTTTACTTTACAATTTACCTTAACAATTACTACAATTTTACCTTATTACCAATAGTACAATTAATACAAATAATATAAATATTAAATATTAAAGTGCCTACCAAAATTACAAAGTATGTACAGACTTTGTGTCTAATAAGTTACAGTTTACAAATTGATGAAACATTGAATTACAATTTTTGTTTAGGTTCGTTTTGCATACTTAAATTTTCATTTCATTTTACAGTAAATGTGTACACTCTAGTACGTGAATGCATGTACTAGGTAATGTATACATACTGTAACATACTGTTTGTTTTAGGTAATACATTCATAAAGAGAAACATTGCAAACTTTACCTAGTTAATGTACACATGCTCTAGAGAATGAATTCATTTGCTACAAGGTGCTTGGGACTAGGGTCATAACTGCGCACACGGACAACTGCTCACATTGCCGATTGCGCACACGGCCAATTGCTC
>NBZA01002395.1:10534-24637 GCA_003054995.1 Aleochara bilineata
TTCGTTGGGCGTTTGGATGTGGCTAACTTCATATGTGAAATCACTTCTTAAAGCTTCCAGTCGAAGTTCGTTGAGAATTTCCTTAATTGAAAGTGGAGTAAAACTTTGAAGGTGAGCATGGGATGAAGGACATGAAGTATTAGTACAAGAACTGGTAAGATGAAGGATTGGAGCTGCGATTTCAAATAGTAAAGTTGATGGTAGGATCTTAACGACGTCCAAGGGTTCTTCAGCTTCCACTCTTAATGGTTCCAGGATTATCATATTTTCTAAAATCAAAATTTGTTTCTCTGTTGTCTATTTTTCTTTGAAAACACAATTTAATACCTTTATAATTAGTTATTGGTTCACCATCAAATGGAATAAGCAAAACTTTATTACCACTTGTATGATTTGTAAAATTTTGACTAAACTTCAGTAAATTCTCAGATATTTGTTTTGAACTTCCTAGAAATACTATTGGGTTTGTATGTTTGCTTGTGTTATTTGCGTCATCATCGTATATAAATGATCTAAAAATGCACGCGTAATTTAAAACCAATTGTTTTTTAAACAATTAATAAACTTACTCATGCATGTGAAATTTATTCACGCACATCCAGTCCCTGCGTGTGATCCGATAAAACTCCTTCAGAACATTCTGGTCTGGAGCGACTACCTCAATATCGTTTATCCATCCCAAGGCTTCCAGAATCTTGACACTTCCAGTGAGCATCTCTTCGTGGTAAGGCTGACCGACTACCAGAGGAACTTTTAAGACATGACAGAAAGAATTGACGACTTCTGGCACTTGGGACCGATAGTCCACTATAATCCCAAGCAAGTGACCACTATCTTTCCATATTTCAAAGATGCTTTTGAGATAGTCCTCCTTGGAACACACCTGATACACACTGAACCCCAACTCGTACTCTGGAGGAAACTTTAAGGCATTCAAACGTTGCACAGTCCAAATCCCCAAATGCACAATTGTTTTCTTAGTGAGGGTGAAGTTGAAGTTGTTGTAATTATCACCGCATTCTTCAATTATCAGCCCGATATTTACTTGCCCGGGCGACTTGTACACGAGTCGCGATGATGTAACAAGGGTGGCGATTAGAACCAAGGTGAGTGATTGTAAAAGAAGCATGTCAAAGTGCTTTAAAATTGTTGGAATTTAATTCAATTGTGATTCTTTTTTGCTGTTTTGTATATCCGCCGGCTTGAATTCAATGCTTGTTTCGCATCGGTGCACATTTGATGAACAATGTTCTAGGTAGCCGAAAATACGAATGCGTTGCGATGTAAATTGTAAAACAATTGTGCAGAGTAACTTTTTCTACTTAATATTTAACAAAATTAATTTTTATAGCACTATTTGAAAAATCACACATCAACTGAATGAAATCGAATTGAACACTAGGAAGCAAAGAACCAAACTGCGACTAAATAATTTGTCTTATTGTTTGTGGAAAGTGAACACCATGGTAACTTGGTAACCAACAATCAAACAAGCAACCACTGAAGAAAATCGATGCTCGCTTCACGAAAAGCCACCCCACAAGCCACATAAACAAATACTTATTCAAAATTAATGATGGGACATCGTTGTGTAAACGCGTGATGAAATGAACTGGTCGTCGCCATGAACGGATGAGCACTGTTTTGTCTGTTGTATGAGTATTTGTATTGAAGCGCATTGTGTAACTTGATAAAACTATAGATCAGTAGCGCTGCTACCTGAA
Organism: Aleochara bilineata; assembly: GCA_003054995.1. NCBI lineage: Eukaryota > Metazoa > Arthropoda > Insecta > Coleoptera > Staphylinidae > Aleochara > Aleochara bilineata. The sequence continues at coordinate 12,259 of NBZA01002395.1, forward strand.
ATTATCTACTTGTTTCGCGCAAATTTACCATACTCTTACTTCATACGTCCCTGAAACTAAATATACGAAGAACACTCGTGTGAGTCTCGGCAATGCAGTCAAAGAAGCCCTAAAAGATGAGTGAGCTGGTGTCACCATGGCAAGCCCTTCGTTTGTAATGCGATATACAGTATTAAAAAACTCAATTATTATTAGGTTCTGAAAAGTTTCCCAAGTGAAAAAGTCAGTTTCAAGCTCAAACTTTGTGTAAACATAAAACCAGAAGCGTAGCGTGCCTTGGCGAGGCCCCGTATAAGGGCCCCCAAAGCTGCTTGCTCACGTTGGGCGCCCCCTGATTCGGGGGCCCCGTATAATTGATACGCCCCTGAATAAAACCAATCCGAATGTAAATGAGCTTGAGGATTCATTTCGCAGAATCGCCAAAGCAAACTGACGGTTTCTGCTTTTTATGCAAAGATTTATTGAAAGAGAATTGTATTAAAATGATGTGCTTGTAGGCGGTGTTATAACATATTGTCATAACTCAATTGCGTTGAATGCATTACAACGACATGTGTACGAAAAGCACTCACGAGTGGTTTGAGACTGTCTACTCGATGCGGCTTGCATGACAACCACGCACAAGACGGGTCTAGTCTGCCGGCCAAGGCAGGACAACTCGAGCAGTGGAGCACCGGCCAAGAAGACAAGAAGCAGCCGGCACAAGAAGACGCGTTTTGTCGCTGAGGCGCCTGCCTGTTGATCTTATAATTAAACTTCTTACTCCTGATTTAATTTTGGTGTCTTGTGATAGAGATAAGTGACAATTTTACACGTGAGTACATATTAATAATTTGATTGTTGATAAAAGTTTATTCATTGTTTTAGTCGAAATTATTAGTGATACTTTTTGAAAGTTGATTTTGTTTAAGCTTGTTTAAACTTGATGAAATAACCATGACCTTATACATTTCTTCAACAGGAAGTCAAAGCAATAAACTTTTTAACTTATGAATTATATGAATGCAGATATGTTTACAATTAGTTTTCAAATGCATTTTCTAAATAAATTTGTATGCAGTTGAACAAATACTATAATCGGGTCAATATCAGCTTATTTAGAATAGTGTAAAACTTAAATAATAAATAATTAACACGTTAATAAGTATTCTATTTATGGAAAATTAAATTAAATTGCAATTCTTCAAAATCAAGTATTGAAATTATTAATTACTTATTGATTGTATTATTTAATTGATGTGTTAGGTTCACTCAGTATTTCTATTGTCTAACACGAATTTGTTACTAATCAAAATGCACGTACAAATGAATAGCAACAAACAATGAATAATAATTAGCGTCTAGTTATGATTGTGGAATAAAAGCAAAAGTTGTCGCCGACCTGAACTATATATTAAGTAGGACCAGACAGGTGAACTCACAATCAGAACAATCTCATGTGTTTATCATTGCTATCAACTTATCAATTTGTTGATATTCTTGTTATATTTACGCTTTATTTGTTGGTAACAACAAACTTGTTTAATTTCATTTGTATGTTGAAGTTTTCTTTTAAAAAATAATTAGATTATAGAAGAATGGATGATAAATCTCTTAAAAATGTTTTTAATTTTTGCGGTGGCGTCTACTTATATCCAGCGATTAAATTATAATGTTGATCTTGGTTTACGTTTTTAGCACCACGCATTGTCATGAGGTCAACGTACACGCAACCTTTTCGTTTGTTTTTTATTTTCTTCTGTTCTTCTTGTGTATTTAATATTCATATACTTCAACTGATCTGAAATCCCAAGAAGTAACTGTCCACGTCTGCCTCTGACAAGTGTAATTGTATAATCGCAGATCATTTGCGCACCTTGGTGAGAATGCATCAACTTCTGACTTTACTTACCGTCTGCGCATGGTTAATCGCAGAGATTAACGGGCATGGACGCTTGATGGACCCGCCAGCAAGAAACTCCATGTGGCGATTTGGGTTCCCCAATCCTGTTAATTACAACGATAATGAACTCTTCTGTGGCGGCCGTCAAGGTACTTTCTTACTCTTCATTTTAACCAACTAAATTAATATTTTCTGCAATTTTTTATAGTTCAATGGGAGCAAAACGAAGGTAAATGTGGTACCTGTGGTGATCCCTATCACGCGCCGCATCCTCGCCCGCACGAAGCCGGCGGCGTTTTTGCAAAAGGAATCATCACGCGCCATTACAGTGTCGGGCAGGACATTGACATTGAAGTCGAGCTCACGGCGAACCACTACGGTCACTTTGAGCTGTACCTCTGTCCCAATAACAATGCGGCACAAGAAGCAACTGATGGCTGTTTAGAGAGGTACCCGCTCTACATTTCTGGAACGAGAGATGTAGGTTTTCATATTCCCAAAGACGGCAAGAAGAAGGCAATCTACCGGTACAAAGTGCGTCTTCCTCCGTATGTCACCTGCACGCAGTGCGTCATTCAATGGACGTACTATACAGGGAATCAATGGGGAGATTGTGGGAATGGAACCACTGCTGAAGGATGTGGACAAGCGGAAACTTTCCGTAATTGTGCTGACATCGCCATCTTAACCAACGCTGGTGGCGCTGTCCCTCCGGCGTTTTCGGGTGTGGACTTCCCGTATATCCTGTTCTATCGTGATTCCCGTAGACCGGAACCTTACAATGTATTCCCACTTATCATCCGGGAACAGGTGTGCATCGCTAGAAATATATACCGTATGATTCCTGGAATTGACGACTGGTGCCAGATTAATTGTATGACGTATCCACCAAGTTGTCCCGAGAAAGTGTGCACTTGCCCGTGAGTAGATCAGTAACTCGTTGTAAAATATTATCTATTAACTTCAAATCTTATCATTTACAGGACAACATGTGATGCTATCGGAGAGCACGCTGGAAATCGCTCGGCAGATGTGCATTGTATGGATTCCTGTCTATATTACAGGTCTGCTTGTCCCAGAGATAAGTGCCGTTGCTACGAAGAATAAGCAAACACATGAGACTAGTTCAGCTTGAATGTACATAAAGTGTAAACTTTCAGAAAATTGTTGTAAGGAATATTTTTGTATTTCGCTCCTTTCTACGCAATAATAACCTTTGAAAAACTCATACAAAATATGAAACGGAAATAGAAGTTCATACATTACAAATAATACAGATATTCTCGCTACTCCTTCTGAAATAATATCAGGAATCTTCAGTATTCAACAGTTTCCATTTCATTTTCTTCTTTTCAGGTTTATGCGACGCCTAATGTATGAATAAACTAATAAAATATAAAATACCAATATATAATCTTCATAATATTGATATATATGTAGTAGTATTATTGTTTGTTTGCTTGTTTCCGAATTATTGTAATGTTTAGGTGATAACAAAATCTTTGCGCCAACAATTATTTCACGTGTTCTCACAAAAATACTTTACTCGGTCAGTTGTACCGATCTACTTTTGTTACCTTAATACATTGTTGACCAGGACATTGTTGTTATCACCTAAATAACATATTTTTTCATTCACAACATAAAACAAAATAAATTAAAATATAATTTACAAAGAAAGCATACGAAGTTATGCAATAGTTAAATATCATCTTCTTAAATATGTAAATATATATTACTTTGCTCAAAATTCTTAACCTTTGTTTTACTCTATCGAATATCATTTTTCGTCAACTGCTTGTTTCACGGTAGTTGATCACATCCGATACCTCTGACTGTGTATTATTCGTCGACTAGTTAGCCCAATAAAAGCATAATTCTCGGTTATGTCGCATTTTTCCTTGGTTGTTTCTTTAAACTTATTTGTACTCTCTACGCGTTTCATTCTTCCATTTCCTAGATTTTTATACACAACTTTTCGAAATTAAATTGAATAAACACTGTGCTTTTCATTCGCTTAGATGCATAATGTAGCTGCAAAACATTTAATAAATGCGTTTTCAAAGTAAATCATCTATCATACTCGTAGTGCGATGGGATCGTCGTAGTTTTAAAATGTAAAAATGTACTTTTCACTCACAATCAGCGCATAATAGATATACGTTAGGTATAAATATCTAAAGCTACGCTAGAAAAAATATCAATTTCAAGCATTCTTGGCGATTCATATTTATGTTGCGCTCAAACATAAATACGAGTAACTTGTAACAATTCCTTTCACCCCTAATTTCAATTTCATTGCATATTTTTGGTTCGTTCTTCGTCCACACGCAACTCCATACCATCAAAGCTATAAGAGAGTTTTTAGTGAAGCTTTAGTTACTTTAGTTACTTGTATGTAAAATTCTAAACTTATGGCAAAGTTGTTTTCTGTTCTAATAGGAAACCGATTATTCCATAGTTCGTACTTTTATAGGCGGCAAGAATCTTATCTTAATAAAAAGTTTGTTTTTCGTAAGTTTAACTATTCTTTGCTGTAAAAACGAAACGTGCAATTCCATGAAGCGCGCGGCTTTAAGTTGCATTTTTAGCTGCTGCACGTTATAAGTTTGAACTTTTATACTTGTACTATAACAAACTATTGATAAGCGCGCTTTTGGGTGTGGTATATTGATATCAAGAGAATGATGTTTAGAACAGTGCTGCTAGTTGGTTTAGAAGAGGTACGCCTTGCGCTTCAGCTCGTTGCGACGCCACTGCGGGTATCGATAGAATTCAGCTCGTGGACATTGGAACAGCATTTCAAATTCGGCGTCAGAAAGATGTCTCTGCGAAATACAAGAACAAACAAATAACCATCAAGTTTCAGAGGACCAACCAACAAAATACCAATAGCTCACCTCTAGATTACACCTGTCTACGTCAGCAGGTAGCCGATAGTTAGTGATCGTTAAGAGATGATAAGGGTAGATTTTCGCCGGCTCGTTGATAAGCGCTGAGTGTGCCATATTCGGCAGGGACCGTCGTACTTGTGATACGAATCCGCCGGGGTAACGACCCAAACCGCCTGTATATGTTGTTGAAACGGGCATTTCCGAATTCTAAAACCACCATGAATGAAATAACATCCACAATATTTCCGCGTAAAAATAATTGAAGATGTAACTATTTTTGTACAAAATTTTACACTACATTCTATATCGGAAATGAAACAAGACGAAACTACAGAAAATGTGTTATTTGCTATACATACCAACGCACGCCTTTCCACATCAGTGATGGACCCAGTGGAAACTGCAGAAATAAGAAAGAAAAGTACTTTTTACAATGGTTTCTTCAAAGAGAATTCAGATTTGAGCTATAATAGAATAAAGACACTTTCTGTGGTTAATATTATTATGATCCTTAGATTGGTTCCAGAACCCTTGTCAAAGCATTGAAACTCAAGAGAAATAAGCAAGAGCACATGACCAACAACTAAAGCTAGTAATAAGTACTTAAAACCCAACGGGATATTGGATACTCACTGTCCGATTTTCCACTGCTGAAATCTGTACTGTGGGTTTTCACGCCCATCCCGCTAAACGAATAATCGCCCTGTGAAAGTGTCAGTTTCATCATTAGAAGCATCATGATTATTTCAAACAACAGATGAACATACACAAACAAACTGATGAAAAAAAACTTTCTAATACTAAGTATATTTAATGGCAAATCAAAATCAAATTAAACTTAATATACTGCAATGCAGTGATTTACTGATTGTGAGGCGGAGGATGTAATGATGACATGCAACTAATCAGCTCTACGAGTTGATTTGATTGTACGCTGGAAATAAATGAAACCAAAAGAAAGACAGAATTATAGAAGAGCTACAGAAATAATAAGCAACTCCAAACTCCTTGCGGGGAAACTTACTGGAATATGAGTATAGCTACCAGCCGAAGAGCTGAATGTGTGGGAGCGCGGCGCCAAGCCGTAGCCCGGCTTAGGAACGTGTCGAAGAGCGCTTACGACTGTCGTACGAAAGAAAGAAAAGTGATGATGAAAACAACAGACAACAAACGGATGGCACAACAATCATTTCAGTACGATAATTGCAAGAGTTCTGATTTGGCCATAATAAGAGTTCAAACGCCCTACGAGTGGAGTAATGCTTATGTGTAGTCGCCAGCTTTAATGAGTGACTTTATACGCATACGTGGGTGACGATGTAATAAGACTAAAGTTGTGGTACTTACGTAGCCATTTCGCGCTGGCAGAGTGGATGACTTTAAGCCATATCCCGGTCGTGGCGGGTTACGTAGAGGCGACACGACTGCATCACGGTCAAAAGTACGAAACGAAAACACACCAAACAGAAATAAATAATACTAAAGCATTCCAAACTAGAGTGCTAATTGTCACATAAAAAAACAAACATCAAACGCCTTTGAAGTGAACGAAGATCAAAAATCAATCAGATACAAAAATATGCAAAACGTCTCCTCGCATGCTCTGATAAACGTTAAGTTACCATGCTTGTCTCACCTTGAAACTTTAAGTCACGCGAATGTATCTTCTATAAGACAGTTTTTTAAAGAGTTGTGTAATTTTGTTTTCGGTTAATTAAATTAATGGCCAATTTGAAACGTCCTTGCTTTGTTTTTTGATAAGAGAAGACTCGTAAAAGAATAATTACCGTTGTAACTCGGAATTTGTCCGATTGAACGCCCCATAGACGATCGACAGCTCATGGATCGATCGAACTCATCGTCGTCGAAGGGTTTCGGATGATCGAGATTCCTCGAGGGACTGGCGCCGAGGGGTGATTCGTAGCGCAATCGATAGACGGGCTCTTTATTAGCCGATGGCGTTCTGCAAATAGGCGACATCCGTTAGACAACTACCGCTGCGATGCTCATTTCCTGCTGCTGATGACTTCCGCCCAAAATATGTTTATTTACCTGGATGCATTGCGCGGATCCAAATGCGCAGCCTTCCACTGTTTCAGCTTCTCGCGTTCTTTGACGTTCTTCAGGAAGACCTTGCCAATTCCGGTGGCAATCTTGCTAAGTTCTTGCTCTTCTCTCTTAAGCTGCGCGTCTTCAATTTCCTGCGGAGTTCGTATCTCGCCGTCGACGTTGTCTTCTTCATCGTCTGATACCGGAACACCTTTGTATGAATCTGACCATCGTTTCCGACGCTCAGGGTCTGTGTATGGATACGGAGGCGCTGGAAAGTCGTCCCGCTCGATCTTTGGTTTATCCCCAGGCTTCGGGGGTTTCGCCCCTGGGAAGTGGGCTAGTTCAATGGGTTCTTCGTTATTCATGTGTGGCGATTTAGGTCGTGGTGTTTCGCTGCGCATGGCGTCTACCATAACCATCATTCCGGATTTCGTTTGACGGAAACGTCCACCACTAGATGATCCTCTTAGTGAACTTTGTGCTGAACAAACAAACTCGGTTTAATTCCATTAAAATTGCGGTTGAATAGACTTACAAGTAGGTCGATGAAAATGTGGCGAAACAGGTGCCTTGTCATAGGGATCTATGGGTTTCTTGAGGTAACCGAGTGATGGCTCCTCAGTAAGGTAACTATACGTGTATATCCTGGAAATATCATCGGCCAACGTCGCCGATTTGTTGTATTCGCGTAGCACGAGTCCGGGCGAAGGCGTTCTATAGCCGTAATGCTAAAACGCGCAAGAAGTCAATTAAACTTTAGTCACGAACTCTAATAAAAGTTCAAATAAAAGTGCAATGAATAAGGATAAAGTAAGTATAAAAATAATAAAATAAAATTATAAAAATTCACAACAAACCTTTCGAGACATGCTACTCGGACAATACAAGGAACCGTTCAAGCTAGGTGTACGCGAACGTATTGAAAACTGAAAAAACCAGCGTGCAAATCAGTGAGACATTCAACACAGTCGCCTGTGTCTGTAACGCAATAAATAACACAAAACCAAACGAAGCATTCGTAAGAGATCAAATCAGATAGCGTGTGATCACTGCAATCGTAAGTGAAACCCTACATCAGTCACTTACTTGCATTTCGCTCACGGCCGAACTACTCATCCTGTCAAACTCGCGCCCGCCGTCTGTATCCGTGCAGTGACCGTTGGGCTCACCGCTGCCGTTCAGTATCTGTCCGTTTTCAGTTGGTCCCGGTCCGCACCTGGGATGCCAAATGGCGCCTCCCTGAAGGTACATCTCTTCGCCGTCGCCGAAGGGATCGCCGCATTTGGTGCATCGCGCGCACGTCGGATGGAAATGATGATTATCACCTGCCTGTAGGACTTTGCCGCTAATAAATCTATTGCAATAGGCACATTTCACACCGAATTGATTCTGGTAATCGCGTTCGCAGAAAGGAACTCCATCACGCCCCATGTACTCGCCGTGCAAGACCAAGCCGCAGGTGCCGCATTTGAAGCACCATACGTGCCACTGCCGGTCAAGTGCGACCAATGCTTGGCCTTCTTTCAGTTCTTCGCGGCAGCCGGCGCATTCTACAATTGCACAATAAATTGATATCAAGTCAGCTGCATGTCCTAAATTCATAGTAATATAATGAATATAATAATGACTATACCATTGGGATTAGTGGCAGTGGTTGGACTACCCAGCTTCGGCGTTGTGCTCTGTTTGATCGGAATGTGCATGCACTTGCCGCAGAGCACCTCCTTGCCCGTGTAGGTGACCTTCTCGCCGGATGGGAACGGTTGCCGGCAACGCGCGCACGTGAAACATTTCTGGTGGTATGTCTTGCCAAGCGCACTTACAACCTACCAAATATAAACAATTTAACAAACATGACTTATATGTATGTGAAATAACTTTTTACCTCTCCTTCAACATACGTCCCGCAAGTAGCACATTTGCTGCCGAAGTTCTTCTGATAATCTACGGTGCAATAGTACGCTCCGTCTTTTGAGAAAAATCCGCCTTGTGCTAGGGAATTCTTGCAGACTGTGCACTTGAAGCATTCCGTGTGGAAGTACTTGTCCTGAACACGCAGGACTTCTCCAGAGCATTTCTTCTTGCATGCCTGGCATAATGTTTTGCCTGTAAATAACAGTACAGGTTAACGTTACGCAATCAATAATGAGTAGCTTTTTTAAGTTTTTATAGCGAAATTTTAATTACAGTCTTGATTACGAATTAACGGGTTTGTTAGGAGGCATAAAAACATGTTTTCGCTTATGCAACCTTGAAACTGGAAGTGAAACCACATACTTTTTAGTCTTTGCACTTTGCTGTAAGTCAAGTCAACTGTTATAACGTCAAACGACATTAAATTAGAATTGCATGCGGAGCGACAATAAAACTTTGAAAGTTTTTATTTTCACTTATAACAAAAGCATTTTTTTGAATTATGCATCAGTCGAGAGCCAGTTACGTCAATTTCCGTTCGGTTGGAAGAATTATAATGCACTTTTTTGTATGAAATAGAAAGTTGTGGCAACGAAATTAATTTATGAGATATGTACTTAATCTAGGATACCTATTGTGATTCAGTGCAAAAATTATTAAAATTACATAAACGCAATTCAATTTAAAATTGAAACTTTCACTGAAGCGTTCACATCTTTATGTTATTTTAAACTTTAGCCAATGTTTAAAGTGATAAATTAAAATGTTAGCCTGTTTTAACGAATGCCGATGATGATGCAACGACAAAACTGACAAAATACATACACATACAAGTAGATTTGTGGTATATTTAGAGCGTGATGTGATGAATGCGAATGGCAACAAAACATATCAATATCAGCCTGCGATATTTATACGCAGGCGATGACTCTTCTACTTCTTCGTAGAAAAATATCTCACCCTTTTTCTTCTCAAGCGAGCGATTCGGATTCGCATTTGTGGAGTTATTGTTCAACGAGTTGCGTTGATTTATCAGCGTATCTTCACGATTGTTATTGTGAGTTGGAGGCGGCTGGGTTGCCGCCGTCGTCGTCTGTTCAGCGAGGATAAGCTGCTGAGTGGTTGCCTTCGCATCCAACTTGTTCTTATGCTTGCTGCCGCGGAATAGTTTCAACATTGTCGCTGAGTTTGGTTATCGATTCACGCACAATCAAACTTAATATCACTTACAAACAGGTTCCTTCACAAATGACATCAAATAAATTAAATAAACGTTGATTTAATTGGTTATTCATGGAGATTTCACTTGCAATGACTTTCAAATACAAAGACAAGACTTGACAAGAACTTCTTAGAATCACTGAAAGTGATCTGCGCATAAAACGTTCCAGAAAGTAAAGAAACACAAAAAATCTGCAGTAATAAGAGATAAATGGAAACAAATGTGTGCCATATTTATATCTGCTTAGCCTTGCTTTAAGACAGAACACATTTCGTTTCTTATGCCAATGAAAAAGCCTTTACTTTAATATTTTCTTACATTGGTCATGTTCAAGTTCAAATCTTGCACAGAACTGCCAGTCTCTAAATGTACGTCTAGCAAGCAGATGTAATCATTTTCCAGCACGAAATAACGCACAGCGCATAATGGTTGATGATTTTAATCAAAATATTTCCAGCAACCGACCAACCAGCAAAGAGCTAAGTCTCTAACTGCATCCAGTACAGCACAAACTAAAAGAAGAACCGCAAAGAGAGTATGTACGCAGTGCAGTTGGTTGGAGAAAGACAGTCTGATAAAATTAAAGTTAAAGAGTCAAAGAGGCAGATCGTGGTAGCGAAGGAGAAAACTCAATCATGATGCATGAAGCGCTACACGCCTGTAGTTTGTATTTTTGTGCATGTCGAGTATAACTTGTATGCAATGACGTGTTCAACTATTTTTAGCTTTGTAGTGTAACACTGTTACATACACCTAGCCAGAGAAGCTAGTAGAAACATTTGCCTTTGACTTCGCTAATAAGGCCTCAGATCCTCGAATAACCACTGATCTTCTCTTCTTTTGTCTTCACGATACCGCAAAGCCACCATGGTGTATTAAGACATTACTATTGGTGTACTACTAAATAATTTATTTTATTATAATTAGGTGGTTTCTGATTGATGCTTATTATAATATTATGCTTATTAAAAGAAAATTAGTATTCGATTAAACGCCTCGAATTAGAAACACATTAGAAATGTACAGTATAACAAAGAAGAGAAAGTAACAAACTAAAGACAACAAAACAGCTGACAGTCGAACTCAAAAGGAAAACCCTAAGAATAATGAAGATATTCATTGGTTTTTTAAGGTGAGTGAATAAATGAATGCCGCCCGGTTGGCGGCTGGATTGTTGATTGCTATGTAACCTCAGCCTTGGCATCATTAAAACTACTCTATTCCAAGAATCAATGTAATGCAATGCGATGCAACTCATTCAGTTGTATTTGTTATTGCTGAGGCTGCAGCACCTGAATATAGCTAATGTATTTTTATATGCGTTTTCTTCGCGGGAATCAATTTGCCAAGTCAGCTTAGCTGGTCTTCTCTGAATCACAGGAATTGTTTTGCAGTGAGTTGCGATGAATTTAATTTAAATTAAACAAAAACACAAACGTCGTATGCTGTAGAATGTCTGTTTAGTTCACGAATCAGGTTTTGTTCATTTCTACGCTTCGTTTACGTACATATAAAATAACAAACACACGTCGATCATCGATGATCTCATCCTACCTTACAATATACACACCATTACAGCACAGCTATTACTTTTCATACAAATTCAAGATGAATCCCATTGTGAATGCCATCTCATGACTTGGAATGTTTACTTTCCTCGCATCGCAACTCATTTTCGTATGTATTTGCATTTGATTTCATATTTCCAGTCGTATTGTACGTATACAAGGAGAGAGTATGTGGTGGGCGAATTTATCTCGCCTTCAATGCCCAACTCAGCACGTAGGAGACGCTTAATTTCAAGCAAACAAAACGTGATAAACTCGCTCGCGCGATATTGATAAAGTGACCCAGGTGTACAGTACAAACTTGCAAGTAACTAAATCAAATTGAACATGACTGAGCATCAGTAGAGTTAAATATTTTCGCTGGCTTTTACCCTGAGTTGTTAATTAGAAGGCGTGAAAAACATACTGCAATGCAATGCGCTTCAACTGCATCCAGTTTTCTGAAGAGTTATTTTTAAATTCGTTACTATTTTTAGCCGAAATTATACTTCTGTTCTGTTCTTCAGACAGACTGTTTAGTATGCAGCTTCTGTTTGGAAGAAAAACCTCAGCCGCGCGTCAGGAATTTCCTCCGCGGTCTTGACTTACGCCCCTTGTGATTCTTGTAATTTCATATCCTGCACGTGTTTTTTTGAAAAAACAAGCAATAAGTACAGAAAAACTCTGTTCGTCTGCTTGGATTTCAAGTCTTATAAGATTGGATAAGTCTTAAAGAAAGTTATTGCAAGTGAATGTTCTCCATGAAATACCAAATTCCGAGCATAATTACCCAGAAATTCCCGAACACTGTGTGTATAGTGTTGTACAAATATAAAAATATCAATCAATTACTGACACTATTCGCTGT
>NBZA01002397.1:0-29494 GCA_003054995.1 Aleochara bilineata
TTTGAACTTTCTTTTGGTACCAAATCATTTAAGTATATACTAGATAAAAAGTTTATTTTGTCTAATATGAGGTTTGGGTTGGTCACCACTGGTTTATACCATTCAATGCTCTAGCATTTTCCATTCGTTTGGTCCTCGCGTGGAAATAAATTGCATTCCGCTTTGCGGCTTTCAATAAAAACGACTAATTTATTTAGGCTATAAACCAAGAATATATAACCAACAATTCAACACAATTTCCAAGAAAAAACATGCTGCTTGAGTTAACTTTTGGTGAAGTTTTTTTTTGACGAGACTTTATTTATTGCCAAATGTTTTTTATTATTGCTAATAGAAAAACTTTCATTGAGTGATTATTTTTCATGCATGAGACTTTGAAAAACTTATCTCAATTCGTCGTGGGTAGAATATAAGATGTTTTTTAGAAAGCAGAAAGCGTGAGAGCAGAAGCAAGGATTGTAACTTGGAACTCGGCATGATTTTCGTTTTGCATGGAGGGCTATACATAGATGGGCATGGGCATATCATACGTCTGGGAAATATCTAATATTATAATATATTCAATGCATTTTTATTAAATTTCTGCTCTTTGGGCACGCCATCGGCTCGCAAAGAAACAGCAGAAGAAGAAGAAGTTGGCTGTGCTTGTGTAAGAACGCAACCTTTGTGGCCGAGATTCTCGAGAACAAATCCGCTCGCATTTTTCCTGTCGGCACGAGCTTACTAGTTTCCTCTTTCTCTGGAGTTGCCTAATGCAAGAGAGCATATCTGCTTTGTGTACGTTTTACTCTTTGAAACAATTTCATTCTTGGAAGTCGAGGGCAGTCGGCGTGAAAATTGCATTACGTCATAATATATTATATTTTCCGCTGCTTTTATGCAAACCTGATCTATGCTCATGAATAAACATGAAAGTGGGATTGATGCTTCCTGTTGACGAATAATTCGATTTTCCTGCGGAAACACGGCGGCCTTTCTGTGCCACTGAAACCGTGCCAAGACTTGGCGCAGCGACAATTGTGCACTGACCTTGGAAGTCAAGGACGCGCTCGTGGGCAAAGAAGAGAAATGGGCGTCCGCGACGACGAGTCTGCTGGCTCGCTCTTAATTCCCAAACTTATCGAGGACGCAGCGCCCGCTCCGCTCCGAAATCAGATCGACTTGTAAACGAGGAAGTGAACCGAACGAAGGATTGTGTGTTTATTTACTGCGTCAAAGGCAAACTTACAAGTGGAGGCAGAGTTAGACCCAGTCTAGAAGTCAGAACTCACGCATAAAGTTACTTACTTGTCCCTCGGCCAATATGTAATTGATGCTGTTCATATGTCGTTTTGATGATTTATATCCACTGCAAATTACTTCCAAGAGAATATCATTTCCATCTTGCCTTCAGCTTGCAAAGAAGGACAAATTACACTTATTGTTAGTAGGTAACATTGTAACGCGTGGAGTTCACTTGCGTCCCATCTCCGGGGAGGATAAAGCCTGACTTAGTTGTGCGGGTAAACGGCTTGGAATAATTCAGTCGCGCCCGAAGAAGGATAATCACCCACACAAACCGCGTGATCTCGTGCCAGACAATGACATACATGATGTGATGTGATGCTATGCCAAGAGTGATTCCATTACGCAGGAATTTTTGAAGAGAAATATTTTAAGTGGATTTTTCACTTTATGGGTTTTTCACACGAGACGCGGATTACCTATGGCATGAATCCATGTCGAGTGGAACGAGCAGAAAATCACATTATGCGCTTTCAATGTAATCCTAATAATGTAAAACTAGATTGCAATTGCATCCATTCATCCATCCATCCTTTGGCCACGCGAAAACGAAATCCGCGCATTTTTCATTCGCTAAATTACGTTAAGTGATTCATTTTTTATTCGCCTCTGGGCTGAGAGAATGGCAAATTTTACAAAAAGTGCAAAAAGGCGTCGCGTAGAAGATTTATGTAAGAATCCTTTCGTCTATATTACAAACAGCTTGAGGGCATTTGATGAAAAATTCTCTTCTAGTGTTTTTTCTACTTAAACGTAAGTCTAGCGAAAGTTAAAGCTATTTTAAGCTTCAATTAACGCGAATTGACAGTTTGAATATTAAAATTTCTCCTAGTCTTACTTTGTAAAGTACCTTACCTCTTGAATATTTTTAAAAGTCGTTTGAATATTCAAAAACTTCAGGTGTTTTACGAAGGATAATAAATGAGTTTAAGGACATTTGCAATTTACATATTTGTGCAATGTTTACAAAATACTAGTTATGACATTAATACTAGTGTACGAAATTGATTTGTAATTTAGATAAACATAAACACAGTGATTACTAAGCAAGCGAGCGAGCACAAGCGCAAACTCACCGGAATAAGCTGGCGTCGTAAATGCTCCGGAAACATCCGGCACAAATAGGTCCTGCGACAGCGTAACATAACGCCGTCGACACAATTTATTCCGCGCCCTCAGCTCAACTCGAGCCGCGCACTAACGCTGCCTACAATGCACATTCATAATTCAGCAATTGACTTTAATTTGGAACAATACGTGTCGGTGGCGGCGGTGCCATACGCCGAGCCTATTTGATTCGCCACTTTTCACCTCTGCTTCTATTCTGACATGACGTTTGTGCCAGATTTCCATTTACTATTCCGCCAGTCACACCGTAATTGAATTAATCAGCTTCATTATGATTTATATCATGAATGAATGGAATGATGGGTATTTTTCAATACGTTTTTAGATTCCATATTTAATCAAACTTATTTCTGTACTGTCGTCTTGGGTGAAAGCAAACGTAATTAATTCGCGAATAATATTAACGACTTTTCACTCGTTCATTCACATAAGAAGGGCAAGAAAATGAAAAACTTAAGCCGAAGGACGAGTAATGCCTATACCGCTCGGGCGGAATTAAAAATTAATTCGATTGAGTTTAATTACGACTCGGGAAAAATCTCGCCATCGTCGTGCTGCGCCCTGATTAACGACAGCGCCTTAATGGTCGGCCAACTTTTACAAGAATCGAGTTTACGTGTTTTTAAGTGACACTGGAAGACTTTATCACGGGATTTAATAAGAGGATTGCGCGAAGAAAATAAATTAATGCGCCTCATTGGGAAGCGATGAAAAAGCACTCAAAGGGGACACGTGTCTTCGGCAAGCAGCCGTGCACGTACTTGTACTTGTAAGCGAATTGAAATTGACGATTTGATTTCGCAACAATCGGTTGAACTAAAGTCAGAGCCAGGGGCAAGGCAGCCAAGCACATGTTAGAAGTTTAATGAAGCGATTGATTGACGTCGGCAACAGGAACAGACGTTGATAAAATTCCGCCGCGCTGCCCCCACGTTATTGACGCTTTTTACATGGCGACCCACGTTGCACATTCGCAGCCAAAGGATTTCTATAACCAGCGCACGACCCACCAGAGCTCTGCTTTTAATTCTCTCTGGATTACACATTTACCTTCGGTGGGACAAGGATTTAGTCTGGAAACCAAGCCACGACTATCGTGCTATTCTAACATGAAAACAGCTTTAGCAATCAACATCAGACCCCCATAAATGCCCGGGAAGTTGATGAATAAATTACGCTCATTCTTCCAGAAGACATATTAATATGTATTAGTAATTAATTTGGGAGATTTCTTGTTTCTTGCAAAGAATACTAAAGATGTCAGGAAGGGTCTAACAGAAATACCAAATATATAGTCATATCTATAGGCATCTAACGAATGTCTTCGGCATGCTGAGATTCCATAAAATCAGAGCTAGGCTCGGAGATGATGATGAGAACAGCAGAAACCATTCAGACGGCAGTGAAAGAAACAAAATTAACTTCTTTTCATCCGCATGCGGTCCACTGCCGACCGCGCAGCCCATTGCAGGGCAACAAATAAGTAGGTACTTATTAAGAAATCGCGTTATATCCCAGCTTTATAACTTTTCCTCCACGGATTTTCCTCTTTGCACACTTTTGCTCTCGGATCTACGGGCTTCCATTAAGAGGTCGCTCATTCGATTTGTTCAAACATAATCAATCGGGGAGGAGATATATGCCCATACTCGCAGTATATTAAGAGATAAAGATGTGCTCCCCCGATATTAATCATAAAATATTAGATTTCTTCTATTTGCTCATCATAAGTATGAGTTTTTAAAGGCTCATTTATTTTTATAACATTGCTGTCAGTAACATTATCATAAAAGCTGTTCGGGCCTAAAGGCAATTTTCATCAACAATGTAAAGGAGACATTTAAGGACGACTTGGCTTGAGTTCAGTTCAAGGCAAACGGGGATCATTAGCCGGATCCGACTTCAATCGAATAATAAACAACACTTTGTGGAAATTATTGGATTAATTATCGAGTTGCGGTGCCTTGGCTATAATGCGATATTCCAGCGCATTGAAGAGGCGCATGAATGGCTTTTCAACGGAAAACTCGACCGATCGACGAGACGATTATAATTTTAGTATCAAGCGGCACACTAATTATCGGATTTTCCTATATTAGATATTAGGTGCGTTCGTATCGCCAGCACCCAGTAAATTTCGGCCGGTTATTGATTACGATTCCGGCGGAGCCCTTTCAGGGCGGCGAGAATTTGGGTTCTTTGTGGGGTGTTATTGTGTTGTTGCACAAGAGGCGGCCGAAGAAAAGGCTCAATTTCGATTTGATTACAGGCTAGCAGTCGCGTGTAATTGATGAGTCGCAAATTGAGATGGAATGTGGAGTGGATTGCGCACAAAGACCGATCCGAGTCGGTCTTGGATCGTCTTTGGTGTCATGTTCTTAATAACAAACGATAGCCGATTTCCATCGGATTGCCTAATGGCTTCAGTCTCTAACCACTGCCAACTAATTGCTGGAAACATTAAGAAACAGGACGATTCCTCACATACTGGGGAAATATTAGGTTCTGAGACGTTTGTGGCTAGAATTCGGTGTTTTCGAGAATTTAAAATTTGCTGAATGCGGCCGAACTTGGATTTTATTTTAGCGAAATTGTATTTCTTCCGGCCGCCACGCCGACGCCGCGGCCGTTAAAAACCAGCATGCGGGGCGCGTAAATGGCACGAGGAAAAGAATCGTTTTTCGCGGAGAGTGCCTCCCGGAATGGAATGTTTGGCCGATATTGGTTGGCGTTGGGCGGTGTTCGTGAAATCCCAAATGGAATTGACAGCTCAATTATGCAATAAATTATTTAAGGATTCCACCACGTTTTTTCGTGGAGTTTCCGCACTTCTACCTCCACAAATATTATCACAAATCAATTAAATTAAATCAAGTTATTATCGGATATTAACGAATTGTAACAATAAGACACGAAAAACTTCCGGAGGAAACAAGCGCTAATCACGGGTGTGTTCCGCTCCGTGAAAATCCGTCAAAGTTGGAATTTAATTAAGAGTTTAAGATAAATAGAAATTAATTACTTTCTTAGGCATTCCCTTTAAGTGCACAACAAATTTGCGCTGCTGGCTGCAGATGCAATTATTCTGCTAATTGCACATTTCCACTCGTCTGTTGCAAATTAGTTATAATTTGCGTAAAAATTATGGCGATTAGCAAATTACATAAAACACTTAGGTACTTACCTAGTTTGCGTTTGGATTGCCAAATTGCATTAACCATCTGGAAATTTGGAAATTTGCTTTGAGCAGAAAGTTCTCAAGAAGAAGAACGAGGAAAAGCAATGACAAGCAGGGATTAGGACCGATGTGCCTTTGAACGCTCAAATACGCAAATTCAACGAACGTTCCGCCGCCGGCGGTTCAATTCATTCCTTCATTCGTTGCTTGGTTTGTTCGTCTGAAACAGTGGTTCGTTTCATTAGGCTAAGCATTGGGTTTGCCAACTTCCAGCTCACTCGGCAAGAATGCAACCGCATTTCCTTGCAAGGAAACCGATGCGGAGCAGACGGGGACGGGGAAACGAGGCATGAATGAAAACACATTCCAGGCGAAGGCTGACGTGAAGGTTTTAGATGCCGCTTCGTATTAACATATTTTAATTCAATTGTTGATTCCACCCACCCACTGTCAGTCGATATTACAAATGACTGCGGAATAAAATTTAGGAAAATTTTCAAACTTTTAAATTTCTTCTGCATATTGCAAATTTATTCGCTTGAATTCGACATCCTGGCAACTTAAGTCTCAGTCTCAATTCGTTTCTCGTACTCACTTGGCACTCTTCTCGATCGGTATGCAAACCGAAGAGGCCACGGCTGCAAATAAGCGCTACCACCAACCGCTAGGCAAACCGCATTCCAGCCCTTTAATTTTATTAAATACATACAGCTGGCAGCCGGCACGTACTCGTCCTGGCGGCCTGGTGGTGTTTTACATAAATGCCTAGGAGGTGAAAAGGATTATACAAAACAAACACGGCATTAAGACCTCCACAGCATTGTTCTTAATTGTAAGCTTTTAGTGCGGAATTCGTTAGTGTTAGCTTGACTTAGCCGAGCTGAGATGCGTACACTTCCGTCCCACGTCTGCGAAACCCGTTATAAAGTAAGGATTTACTCCTTCAAGTCTTCCTCCTACGAGTTGTTTATTTTTAATAAAGTTGCGTCAAAGCTGCACCAATAAACGGAGAAGATCAAACGCTTGTGTCTGTTTTGGTATTTAATAAATGTGGAGTTCTGATAAAGGCTGTATATAGAAAGGCAATTGCCGGAGGATAATTTGTTGTTTGTCATTCAACATCTCATCAGCAGACGTTATCTTTGACGAGTTGCAATAATTTTTCAATGCTTCTAAACGCTTATAAATGAACGAGAAGATATAGATTGCGACGTAGTTTTTCATCTATTTTCTTATCGCACTCAGCATGGAGCACAGCATTATTCAGCTCTTTGCTCTGCGCCTGCTCTGCTCTGTTGAATTGGAATCCGGTTGGTATTCAATTCCCAAATCGTTCCATCGCCGGAGTCAATTCCGCATACTTAATTCGTGCACAAATCGCAAACTTTCGAATGTGCTGCCACCATTTAT
Organism: Aleochara bilineata; assembly: GCA_003054995.1. Taxonomy (NCBI): domain Eukaryota; kingdom Metazoa; phylum Arthropoda; class Insecta; order Coleoptera; family Staphylinidae; genus Aleochara; species Aleochara bilineata. The sequence continues at coordinate 7,001 of NBZA01002397.1, forward strand.
CCTGATCCGGTCATCCCTAAATGATAATCGATGACTTCATGACCCATATAAAGTGGTAAAACCTTTCGGCGTTTTTCAATTTCACTACAAGAAGTAGGTATTTGTCAGACTAATATAGATTTGAGTTGTATCCCAAAAAGAATTTAATAACTGATAGTAAATTTAAAGAGTTGAGAAATTAAATGGTTATCTTGTATTTTTCTGGATTTTTTTCCATACAAAAGTGGCAATTTGTGCATCCAGGACAATTAATTATGCGCTTCACTTAAATTAATCACTTGGTAAAGCGATTGGCAGGCGACAGCCTGGGAAAGAATCGTCTTGTCAGGCTACGGTCGTTTGAACAACACAATCTCAATCACATAGTTGTCCGAGCAATAATCCTTTGTATTCCTTGCTGCCGAAAAATAAATGCTTTGTCTTTGGAGATTCGACGACGCAAAAAACTTCTTTGTTCGGATAGAATGAAATGTGCACCATGACCCTTAACATTTCCATATTGCTTCTGTAGAAATGCCTGGTTTTATTAAAAAGTAAATTATAGTTGTCCGCAGTGCGAGTTGTCGGAATGCCGTTCGACGTGTAACAATGCAATTGCGTCTTTGGGGGTCGTTCTTCAGCAAAAATTATAATTTGTCAAGTTTTCAAGGCAAAGAAAGGCTGTGTCCTGAAGGACACAGCAGGGAGGTGAGGATTTTTAATTAAAATTAAGTGATGAATATAAATTGAAAAACAACTATAATTAGCGAAAAACAAACTTAATGAACCGCAGCGATGAGTATCGAATGTCCTGCGGCTGTCCTTGCGGTGCAAGCACGTCGGGCGGCTGATGGAAATTTGGAAAATGTGCAAATGTACGCGACGGCATGCTTGCCGCAAACGCGCTTCATAATAATAACACAACAGGCCCTCAGGGGGTGCAAGTCGATTAATTTTGATTAAGGTTGAGATAACGAGCTATCCTCCTTGCAGATCTGCAGGATCTACGCGCCTGCGCAACCACAATAAATCGACTCTTGAATTTCTATTTCTTTGTAAAAATTTAATATTTTTAGAAACTTGCCCAAAATCCTAATAGAAATAACAATAGAAAGACGATTTATTTCTATTAATTTTCTTGAATTTGGGTGAATTAACTTCTGTGAGTTTATTTAGGCTTGGTTCTTGTTATCCTTACAATAAATATGAATAATATGTGCGTGCGACGAAGCCGGAAGTCTGGCATTGGTGGGGAAGTTTGAAGGTACGAGTATATTTTATTTTTCGTCAAGTTTGCACGCAGGAGGCGCGTACACACGAACAAAGAAGTGCGGCGCGCACAATGAGCAGGAAATTCTGCCTATGTGTAAAGTAACCGGCAGGATATTTCAGCGAAAGACGCATTGCTCACGAATGTGTGCACTTCTGAATGAAACTTTGCAGGCAGCGGCGTTGTTGTGGAATATTATCACAGCCGTTAATTTCTTCACATCTTCTCAGGCTCGGTTCAAAGCTGCACCAACTTGCGACTTCTTAGATTGCCAATTAAATCACAATGCGAATAAAAGAGCCCGTACATGAACAACGCGACCTCGTTGCAGACTGTTAACTTAAACGGGTTAACTCTACACTTCACATTCACGTTCAAGTTAACACGCTTCCCAAGCAAGCTTGGGATTGCATGAGCGCCCAGCAAATTGATTCGAATTTTGCTCAGTTGAACTTACAGTTAGCTTACATGCTCGAAATTATTCTCTCATTTTACCAGTATGTACAATACATACCTACTTATAGTATAAAATAATTGTGAGAAAATCAACTGAATTTTATTTGAAACTCATGTCGTCGGTATAGAAGGACTTAAAGGTCCTGGGCATTATTTCTCTGAATGTTCATCATCATCATTAATTAAAAGCAGCTAATGAACGAATGGCTGGTTCCTGGTGGGTTTCGCCTTGGAGGACGTAATTATGACTGAATTATTTTTATTGTTTTCCCGTTTGTAATTAATGAGTTTCCGGTGCGTTGTGTCGAGGAAATTTATAGAAAACGCTCGAAATTGCCTCATTGAATCCGACTCGTGCAAGTGGCAGTCGCGGATGTGTTGTTCTTCCGCTCGTCCTGTTTGCCCTCCGTTCTCTGTCGATGCCAGATCGAAACGCACCGCTGGGAGTCCTGACAACAATGACGCCACCTGAATTTTTCGCCAACGAAGGCGAATACAAACGTTGCTCGTTTGTTGGTTCTTGTCATAAAGTTGCCGGTTTATGGTACTCAACACGCGCATTTTTCATTCGATACATTGTGACATCAGGGCTTGGATATCATACATTGATCGTACAATCAGATGCATTCTTCGTCCTTTAGTTTTTCCTTCTGTTAACCACGGTATGGATATGGTGATCGATCATATTTCATGATTGGGTCATTGTCATTCGATATATTTGCATCCATCTTGTGTGTTTGTTTCCACCAGTGCGGAAACAAATAAAATCCTGTTGGTTTTCACCAGAATATTTGTCAACTGTGACTGTTTGATAAAAAAATAGAAACGAATTCGTGCAGGGAGCAATTTACTAATATTGAATAATTTTTTGTTACGTGAGTTATGTGATAATATCGATTTTAGATTACACGCTGTCGTGTTAGTTGTGCTGTAAATAAAAAATTAATGCACTAAAAGTCATTAATTATTGTAAAGAGAAATTTATTTACGTGTAAGGAACTATAGGTATTTCAATTTTAAGTAATGAGTACAAAATAAAATATTAAACAATGTTGTATCAAGGAAAATATGTCGTATTTTCTTTAAGTTCTAAGCATTGATGGTGCTCAAAGATTTGGAACACAAATACATTACAGGGCTTTGTGCCATTACTTGATAGATGCAAAGACATTTCCGAGCGAATAACGCGCAGCCATTTATTCTTCGGTGGCTTATAAATTCTTTGATATTATTTATGTCCGACGAGAAACTCAATTGTAAAGGCATGTTGGCGAATAGTTTCAAAACTCTGCTTCTCTACGAATACCAATTTATAATTTCTTTAAGCCACCATTCCATGCCAAGCTATGTTCCAAGGATAATTTGATAGAACATTTCTACAGCGAATAGTCGTTATCTAATAGAACGCCATCAATGATATCTGTTGAGAACTTTTCACATTTTTATGCGGAACACAGCTCTTGCTACACGGCACAATCAACAAGTTCAGATCCATGATGTTCTGTATCAAGGATAACAAGCCGAGTTGACTTGAAGTTGGAGTTTGGACCTGCCCTGAGTTTTTGTTTGAGGCAAAAAGCATGTACGGAACTTTCTTGGCGAAAAACAATGATCAAATATTGATACTTTTGAATTTCTTCAAAATTATTCAAACGGAATAAACAGAAATAAAAATACATCCGAAACGGGAGGTAAACAGTACGAGTATTATCCTTAACACAAAGAAAAAGTTTAAATACGGGAAGCCTGTTTGTTTGCGCATGTTCATCATTGTGCATTCTCTTTGGAAAATGGAAACACTCACTGTACAGTGTGATTAAGTATGCAACTTTATTTTTCTAGGGCTTTCCTACGAATCCTCTGCGTGTGCTGCCCGCGACAAATCCGCAAGCGCTATCAGCCGGCCTTCCGAACCAAAGCCAGTCAGGTGAGTCTTGTATCCATGTAATCCTTTCATTGAAATAATACATCAGACATACTCGCGTCGAGCGTCTCGGCGTCGAAGCGGAACCAGGAGCAAGAACACTATGTGTATCCTTTATACTTATTGTCAGCATGTGTCTCCCAGAACGTCGCCAGGGAAGCCGACAAGTTTACGCCAATGCGATAAAAGCGTACGCAATCGCAATGGGAATGCATATAAGTAACAAGCTTTCAACTTGTTCACTCTCAGCACTATTTGCAGTTCAAGCCAAGGTTTCACCCTGTTAGATAGAGTATTGATACAACTGTATGCCAAGTTCAGAACGTCATTATCTAATTCTGCAGTTGCGACACCTCTGGCGCTTTTCGGCTTACATTTTCCATCTGTATTTGTACAGATTTAAATTTCAAAACATGGTCTAGGTAGCTACTAACATAAATGTTAAAAACTAGTTATTAATTAATTAAGGGATGTGGTATTAATCATCTGTGCTGCTCTTTTATAGCCTGCGGAAACGTGGTCTTAAGGTATTATAAGGTCAAGTAAGATTGCAAGCATGAGATTCAAGAAACTGTATATAAATCTTAATAGATCAGTGAACCAAGAATGTACATACACATCTTATAAATGTGCAATTAGCTGGAGTAATTAGCAATCAATATTTAACATGAACAGAACATGAATGAACTATTTACTCATTGAAATCCAGCGCAAATTATTTCCAGCGCATTAACTATTCAATAACTGAATAATCGACAATATTGCTGCTATTGTATTCTATTACAGTTCTCTTCCCAGAAGATATGTAGGTATTAATAGGACTATTGTCGCAGGATCTGTAATATAATTTGTACAAATATATGTATATAGGAAAAGCCGGCCAGGATAACGAAGTTATTTAGAAACTTATTAAAAGGCAAAGAACGTTCGAAGTCAACTGCTGCAGAGCAGATTAGAGGAAAGCAAAGCAGAGTGAAAGCTTTTTGAGTACAGGGCATGTAACTCAATCAATGCACCGCACCGTTTCCAATTAATTTCCCATTGGCGTGTGTTTCTTGTTGTATGGCATTGGCAAAAAGTAACACGACGCATCTTGCTGTATGTTTCAGAGCATCTCGTCGAGCCGATATTACTCCTCGTACAATCTGCGCCACAACTCTTGCGAGCAAACATACATTTAGCAATCGGCCCCGCCTCGGCCCACCAACATCGCCTCCAACCTACCCTTTACCCGATCGACGTCGCTCTTCTATTTTTAAAATAGATGCAGAGCTGCCCGTGCCTGTGCGCCCGCACTCGCCGTCTATATTAATATACTATGCGCATCGATCACTCGTATCATCAGCTCACCAACGATGATTGCAAAATCAGTGTAGAGCAGAGCGCAGATTCGTTTCCAACTCAGTATTGCATATTAAGACCACCTTACCTGATGCTCTTTTGACCTGACCTTTCTCTTCCTTTTCACTTATTCTTTGATTAAAAATTGAACTAGTTGAGGTGTTTGATTTTTATTTTGAGGCAATATGATCTGCATTTGATATCCTAGTAAGTTGAACCTCCAGTTCATCTTCTTCTCCTATCCAAGTTGAATCTTTCCGACAAACGCAACAAGGGCACAGCCACCAGCAAGGGCCAACTTTAAAGATAGCGCATTGTAGATAACATGTATGTGTACATACCATACACTCTGAAACAAAAAGCAGCTCTCACAATGCACTTTGTGCGCACCTAACGAGAGCTCGCTTCGTCTCGCTGCCAGGTAAACCACCAGCATCCACCCACCTCTGGTCTGGCACCATCACTGTATATCTCTATCTAAGTGTCTCTGCGTCTTACACATTTTTGTCATGTTGACGTTTCCTGTTTGTATTTAATCTTCAATTGCACTCTCCAGTGGGAGCCAACCTTATTCTACCCTGTTGTAAATACATTTGTTTTGATTTTTTGTATTTATTGAATGTTTTATGGAAAATTTTGGGGGAAATAGGGCGGTGAACCAGCTATTGGTGAATACCAAGTATCAGCGATATTTTCCTGCGAAGGACGCAGAGGCCTTTGGAATATGTACATATATTTGGCCATCACATATGCTGGCGCTGCTTTGCTGGCAATAAACGAACATTGTGCCTCGCCGTATAAATTATAGACTGGAAGAGAGCACTTTCAATAAAGCGGAAACGCGCCTGCTACCACCTCTACCATCGATGAGTTGCTGAAATGCGTTCTACTGCCAAAACATTTCCTTTTAGCCAAAGCAAAGCGAATCTGAGCAAACCCCGAAGCAAAGAAACGTGTTTCTTAATGCTGTCGAAATGTTTTATCCGTAATCCCGAGCAAATTGATTTACTTACGTTGTTTCGAGTTCCAACACGCTGTTTATTAGTATGTCAGAATGTTTTCCGGCAGTTAAATCGCGCCGCTTTTGAAATTAACATTTAAGCGTACATATGTATGCTACCTCGAATATATACAAGAGGAAGTTTCCTTTATAGGTTCCGCTCAGAATTTTTAAATTTCCGATTTGAGTGAACGCCATGTAAGAATTTTTAATAGATGAGCTTGATCTCGCCGCCGAGGGGATGCTCGTCTTTAGTGTTCTCGCCGGAAGGACGTTAGGTGGCACGAATGTATAGGTTTTCCATTTTACTAAAGCATTCCTTTCACCGATACGCAAATAGAGCACTTTGCAACACAATGCGTAATTCAAGATTCGACGCTTGAGCTTCAGCCTCGGTTTCAGCTTCACTCTCTGTTTCCACATTGTTGCTCAATATTTGGCACGCCTGTCGAAGGAAAATGCGCTTTGCATGCCGCTCTACTTCGCACCATTTCACTAACATTTCCGGTATCAATATACCGTTATTTCACGCATTTATCAAAACGTCTCACTTGACATTCATTCGCTTGGCGTGCAATTTGCATGGAAATATTCACATTTCCGTGCAATTTCTCTACTTGATTTAAATCAATTCATATTTGAACGCGTTTTATTAACGTTTTTATTTTGTTGCCTTATATTCACAAACAACGCTCGGGGAACAATGTGTTTTTCGATCTTATTGCTTGTGCAGTGCGCAAGCACAATTTTTGCTGCTCCGAGTATTTTCCATTTCGGTTTGTAACAAACGGAGCTGAGTGTTCTTTGAGCCGAGCTGATGCTATCACAGAAAGTCATTCCATTTACAGTTTCACGCCACTGTTTCGTCGGGCGGCTGTCGTTAGCGGCAGCTTACGAAGAGAAGGAATCTGACAGTTGTACCGGATCCTGGGCACATATACACGCCGAAATGCATTTATTTCGCGGATTACTCCCCAGCAAGTAGAACTGATGCCAAGCAGGCTTTGGAGGCGCATAGGCGCTAGCGGTAGACATCGAAATCCGCGTTTTATTACACTGATTGGAGTCTCGGTGACTCCCTGCGTCAAGATATGGCTGAAAGAAGCACCAAATATTGGAATTTGTACTTTCTGGCAGCGGTACGATATCCGGTCTTTCTTAACAAGCAGATACTCGGCACATCATATTTATACTCGATGATAATATCATTTTTGTGAAAGGATAATACGGGTCCTTACTCCGAATTATTAAAATTCCCTTGCGTGAGGCCTCACAATGGAGCAGTCATCGTCTTGTTCTGAATTTTATCCGGATATGGGGATTATTTTTGGTAATATTTTGCCTAAAGAATTCTATATAGCTGTATAGATCTTGAATTGGATTGGAGTATCCAGTGTCCAAGACTGGGTTTTCATATTTTATATTCCTGCTTGAAGAATGGAACACCCCACTTGTAAATACTTATCTTGATTGATTGTTATTGAAAATCTTTGTAAAAAAATAACCTTGCCTTTTCTATGTATATACCTAATTGATGTTCTAACTGTTCTCTCCAATTTCTTAAGTAGTGCGCTTTTCCTGACAAATGCTTTCCTAATGCTTGGGTTTCCTGTTCCAGTACTTCAATTCGCACCATCACGTGATGGAACCGACCCCAAGCAATACAAGCTATTCATCAGCAAGTGGGCAGCAGCACGAGTTGTACACGTTGTGACGACACCGAGGCCGCTCGCCAGGTAGACATCCGCACAAGTCTACGTCTCCTAATGGAGACGCCGCCGCCGGAACCACGGTCACCGGGTGCCCCACGTCCGCGATCAAGAAAGCCGGCGAGCCGAGCAAGAAAACCGTGCACAGGGTGACAATACGCTCATGCTCACCCACTCCGGGCACGATACGATTGTCCTGAATCCTGGACTTACGATCAATCCTGGTCTGTCTAGGATTGCATAATAAGTACCAAGTGCGTGAGGGAATTTGCATTCGAATACTGCACCATTTCGCCCATATACATACATAAACTGCGATACTGTTAATGATCATAAAAGTCACATGATTGAAAACGTAAAACGGGCGAGAGGCTTGTCAGGGCGAGATGATGGAGAAGTTGCGGGGGCAGGTCTTGCGCATGCCGTGGGCACCGCTTATTTATAATTCCACTCGCAACATAAACTTCGCATCAATCACTACGCGTTTATTAACTCTCCAAATGTGAAATATGTAAATAGGATCCGTGACGAATGTGTCTCATGCATATTATAGACGTTTTCATTACTGCAATAATTCTCCCACCGCCATTCACTCACATCACAAACCAACTAAACTGTAAAACGATACACATTCATCTAACTCTATTAATATAAAACTAGTGCCTTTTCTATAAATTTCTTCGGGTAGAAATGTTTACGCATGTGTAGATTTTTTTAAAAGTCGTCAAAACCAATCTACACGATGCCATCTAATAAATGTTAAACTATTCTGACAGTCTATTCTATATTTGGAATTGCAGACAAGTGCGCACAATCTGAAAACTCTCGTTAAGATATTTTCAATTCATAGAACTTGGATACAACTCCAATGCAATCATGTTCTCTACTGTATCGTATCTTCGAGCAAATTATCTCTCATTTAGGAAGTTTGCATTGCAGAACATTTAAATTTATCTGTGATAAAACGCATATTTAGTTGAGTAAATGATTGAAAACCTACGTGGAAACAACAACATGCTAGTCTGTATGCATAAGTACGTAAACTTAAGTTAGTTTAAGGTAATTTCATGTTATTAGTTGACTATTTTCATTGATGTGAATATGGGTATGAAGAAATTACTAAACTTATTGAACTCTTGTACATAAAACCAAAAATAATGACTCAACATGCGCAATCTTCTATTTCTAGTAGACTTTTAGCATTTACGTGTTAGGGATTTGTGTATTTTTTATAACTATGTACCATACATACAACATAAACTAACAAACAAACTGAGCGTATATTATATTGTTTAAAGACAAAGTAAGTATATATATATGGAAACGTATTGTAATATTTGTAAAAAATTATATTCTAGAAGTATATTAAGTATATTGAAAATAATTAATTAATTAAATAACCCAATATTATAAAAATGAGAAACCAATTTTTGGGGAAAGGTACGTTTAACCAAATAAATTATGAAATAATAATACTATTATATAAATAAATACTTCTAATAATACTACTAATGTAATATAAATATAAACAAAAACAAAAGGGTATTATATGTAAGAATGATTTTTTATAAAAGTCTTGGTATATGAAGAAACATTATTTAAGGACTATGTAAAATTTACTAATTGATTTAGTAACTACCATGCATACATAAGAACGCATAAGAAGCTAATACATCCATTGTTGTTAATTGGTATCGTACTACATAATAAATATCAAATAAAGTCACAAATGACTGGTCATAAGCAAATGCAATAAGTTCTAACGCGTACTCGTATAACAAGAGGACTTTTCTTGCAACCTATAAGAGCTTTTGCGGCAAATATAACATTTTACTGCACTCGTACGCACTTGTACAAAAAACCTAAGCAAGCAAGCAGTGGAATCCAATGTAAAATCGCAGTAAAACTGCAATAAAGATACACGTAAAAAATGGATGACTTTTACCCACAGCAGTAACTCAAATACCTATGTAATTAAAATAGAACTCTTTTTAATGTAACTCTTTACTGTAAAATTTATCAATGTTAAAACAAAGCAAATGAAAGGGTATTGAAGATGGAAATAAAGCAACCTGAATGCACGCCCGCCGTCTTTCGATTGCGATTACAACAACGCGCACTGCGCCCCGCTGCTCACACAATTATTAATTAACTCACGCACGCCTCCACCGCAAGTTTGAGTATTATTTTGAAGAGTGGAAGTTTAATTCGCATTTAACTTTTGCCGGCGATAAATTCGTGCAAAGATGCTACAGTGATTTCACTTACAATCAGCGAACGCGAATCGTAAGTAAATCCGTGTTCAAGCATGCCGTGTGTAGCCAGCGCCCGTCTGCCACCCGTACGAAAGCGATTGCAGCTAACGTGGGTTCATGGAGTGGAAGCCATAAATGTAATTTATGCTCACTTTTTCCCTTCACGTTTTACTCATTCTCAAAGATCCAATCGGCCTCAGTAAGTCACTGAATTTGGGCCGCCGCGGATGAATGTTACGCGCGCATTTTTTATTTGCACAGAAAGGCGGAAAGAAAGTGATAAGAGAACAATTTAATCAACGGATTGCATTTGTGTCTTCAATATTTTATTTAGTTTTTACGAGCACTTATCATAAAAATACAACATTAAGACACCCAAGACATTCTGCGGAAAATATTATGGTTGTGGAATCTAATTAGAAACCGTTATTATTTAACAACAAAAACATTATTTTACTTCTTCTTCTTCGGTAGAAACCGATCCAAGACGCTACCAGTGACGTTAGCAGCCTGTTTATTTCGCGTCCATGGCGTTATCTCTTCACGTACCGTCTTCATACTCCGGATAAACTCCTTCTTGGCATCCGCCTGAACTATCTTTTTATTGCGCGATAAGTTCGCAGTGCCGCCTTTACCTTTCATCTTCTTGCGCGGCTCGTAATTTATCTTCGGTGGCTTGAGATACTGCAATATAATGCGTTTTAATATACGGCTTCGATATTATACCTTATTACGTACCAATAACTTCTTCTTCATTTCCACCTTGTCCTGCAGCGTCGGCACATCCACATCCGCAATAACCGTTGGATCTAGCGTTATCATCTCGGGCTGTATTTTTTCTAGGAGACTCTTTACTTCATACTCGCGACGTTGCGACTTCGTCTGGTATGGGTTCAATTCCAACGCGTCAAAGTTGGGTTCACCACAGCCTGGTACTAATAAGCTAGTAAAACCTTTCGCGGTCGCTACACCTAGGACGTCTTCGAACGGACAGAAATTCATATTTCCAACCGTGTTGTTAAATCTATGCCGAAGGTATGGGCGTTTGGCGGTTGTTAAGCAGCAGTCTTTATAAACTTCAACCACATTGCCCATGCTGATGGCCAGCATATTTTTCTGGGAGAATTGCACATTTGATGCAGGCGCGTGCAGTTTATAAGTTTGTAGCGGACCTTCTAGTTTCCTAATATCCCAAATTTTTACCTCATTGTTTACTGAGGCTGTAGCCATATATATACCGTTTGGATCAACGTGCAAAGCGGACATTGATCCCTTATGACATAACATTTTGGCTAAAGGTTTTTCAACATTTGGTGCCCACATTGAAACAACCCCCTTTGCATGTCCAAGGCAAAGCACAGCGTTGTATGGATTTTGAGTGAGCATTGATAATCGTCCAAGTTTTGTATTATATCTGGATACTAACTGACCAATTGAAATATCCAACCATGCCAAGTACCCTTCATCATTCTAATAAAAAATATACATACTGGTTAAAACATTTGCTTGAATTCCAGCAAAATTACTTACCGCAGTTGCTAACAAAAAGTGGTAAGGCAAGAACTCCATTCTTGTTACTTTGTTAAGCCTTTTAATGCAGTGCAATTCAATACCTTGATTGTCATAAACATAGACCCAGTCTTTTTGAGCCACTGCGAACATAGTTTCCAAATGCAAGAAAGAAATATCATGAACGGTTTCCATCACATTCAGTTCACAATGTAACTTTTTAGTAACCCAGTCAAATGTGGCTACATGTCCTAGTTTGCCCCCTAAAAGCAAATGCCGTCCATTTCTAGTGTATTTCATTCTGTAAGGTCCAAACTCATCTAGTCTTAGCTCAAACTGCTTAGAAGCTGCCAAAATATCAACAGAATCAGCAATTTGTTTTTGTGTGAATTGAGTTGTTGTCTCCCCATCATCAGCTTCTAGATATCTATAAGGTAATAATAATATATAAATTAGTAATAATAAAAGATATAAGCTACATACCCTGAATCTTCAGTTAACAACGCTTCAACCCTCGCAGCTTGTTCATGTGCAAACTTTAAATTCGCCTCCTTCTTAGCAAATTTCTTCCTGAGCAGACCAGTTTTAACACCATTTTTCTTCAGACCAGGGCCTTTACTATATTTCTCAAGAATTTCTGGGTCAATCGGCTTTCTACCAGGAAACCTTGGGTTTGGATTTGGTTTCTTTTTGACGACTTTTCCAGGCTTTGGAGGCGTAAATTTCTTGCGTAACTTAACATTGTATGTTATAACATCGTTAATTTCCTTTCTTTTCTTAAAATCTTCACGTTTTCTTTCCTTCTTCGATAGGGTTTTATCATCATCTTCAGGTTTATCAAAATATCTAACCACCTAAAACATGAATTTCAAATTAAAGCATTTATCTATGCAGATAGCAAACAACAAACCTTCGACATATTTAAATCACATTTATTATTAACTAATAATAACTGTTTAAACAAGAAATAATTTAAATTCACGTGTTTACGTTTCTAGGTTATACCACTTTATGGAATGTTGGTTGTCTATACACTCGCAATTCTGCTATCTTTAAGTTAGGTTAGAACGTAAACACCCAAAAACTAGTTATTAACTCTTTATTTAAATAAACCAATACAGTAAAATGATTCCGTTCTACACAAAGATGCACACTAAGCATTTAAGTGCCTATTTAAAACTGCCGATGCCTATAAAATCGCCAATAGTTAGCATGAGGTAATAATCAATATATTCTTATATTTGCAACAACAATGAATGTTTTGCAGATTAACCGTTGCATTTTTTGCCTTATCAGGCTTAGACGTTTTGGGTGAGATTGAGTTAATTGATAAACATCGTACTAATTATATCAACTGGATATATCATTTACTGTGTACAAATGAAGATGGTAAAGTAATTTATAGAAAACTTATTAAAGTATATAAACATGTATGTACTTTCAGTGGCTGGATTTCAGAACTTTACGTGCTTTAGAAACATTGGCGAATATTGGTGTGGTCATTTAGCCGCAACGTATTCAGCTTTGAATTCCTTGCTGATTTTAGGTGATGATCTAAGCAGAGTCAACAAGCCTGCAATCTTAAAATGTAAGCAGCTCATTAAAATAATAGTTTAGTTCTATTCTAAATTGGGTATTAAATGTTATGGCAGCATTAAGAAAACTGCAGTTGCAAGACGGCAGCTTCCAAGCATCAGTAGGGACCGAAAATGACATGAGATTTGTGTATTGTGCAGCGAATATTTGTTACATTTTGAATGACTGGTCTGGAATGAACGTGCCCAAGGCAGTTGATTTTATTTTAAAAAGCATTGTACGTCTTATATTAATGTAGCGCTTTGAGATGATAAATTATTTTGGGTTGTAGTCATATGATGGTGGGATTGGCCAAGGACCACTTTTAGAGTCACATGGAGGCTCCACTTACTGTGCGGTTGCAACGCTTGCACTCACAAACAATTTGCACAAGTTATCTGCTTCACAAAAACGAAATCTTATCAAATGGCTCTTGAATTTACAGCGTTCTGGGTTTATGGGAAGAACTAATAAAGAAGAAGACACTTGTTATACGTTCTGGGTGGGAGCCACCTTGAAAATATTAGGACGATATGATTTAGTCAATAAGAGATGTTTAGAGAACTACGTTTTATCTGCACAAGACTTTAATATGGGAGGTTTTGCTAGGATGCCTGAATACACCCCTGATCCTTTGCATACGTATTTTAGTTTAGCGGGTTTATCGTTAATGAATTTTGGGAAATTGGTCGATGTTGTACCTGCAGCTAATATAACTAGTCGTACTTTTAATCATTTAAAAACTTTACATGCACAATGGTCATAGTTGAATGTATAGTAAGGTGTCTAAGATAATTACATTAAGTTTTGTACTAGCATTTTTATTTTCGAAATCAGAATTTGTCAATTAAATATTGTTTGTATTTGCTTGATATATTATTGATAAATTAAATATATAAAATCAATAAACATACATACTATAAAAATGTAATACCTACGATGGAAGTTATGAAATTTACAGAGAAAGTATTGATTTTCTAGGTGTAACTTGCAAGGATCTTTAAACGTGACTTATCAAAGCTACAAAATTCCGATTTCCGGCTTACTTGTTGAGTGCAAAATGTAATTTCTAGTTTAAATTGTCAACGTTCTTGTGGCAACATTGAAATAGATACGCAAAGAGCGCATATGTACATATCGCAGACGCAAAATTGGAAGTGGAAATGCTCGCTTCGCATCGACTGAGCGCGTCCGTGTAGTCGAAGTGCGAGCTCCGAAGGACTATACTGGATTCTACAGCAACAGTTGAAGGCTCGACGTCGTAGAGTGCGGTTTATTTACAGTGAAGGATACGCGACGTCTACAACAATCGCGTGCACACTAGTTATCAATCAACTTAGCGGAACAAAACTCAATTACTTAGATCTAAACGCGTCATCGGTTGACCAACAGCCACTAAGTGATTCAGCTTATACTTCAGAAACGGGAAAAGCGCGTGTACTATTTGAGCCAGAATAAAAAAGTATTGATTGTGCGTGATACGAATACACGATACGTGTGAAAAAATTACAAAGCATCAATGAAAATTTGCAACAATCTTAAAAATACAGGTAAAACTTATTTCTCTTAGGACATGTGCATTTGTTGAAGAGTGTAATGTTGCAATTGTTTTATAAATTTCTTTTGTATGTGGGTGACTAAGGTACTTATTCAATGTCATTATATTGAAAGTGATGTTTTCCTTGATGTTGTTAATTTAAATGAGTAGTGTAATGACTTCACGTAGGTGCATTTGCACTAATCAATGATTCATAATTAATCATGATACGCAGAAATAATAAAAATTGCGCAAAACTAGTTGGAAATATTGAATCTGTTTTAAGTTAACATAACATTATTGGACGTTGACTAATTTTGTTAAAAAACAGTTTGCCAATATTGTTAAACCAGTAGTTATGACTTTATAAACAATTCTATAACTTGCAATGCCTTTTATTATACCATACTGCAATCTATTTGCTGAATGTTCTAGATTAATGAATACAACTAAAAGTTTCAAACATAACAGTTCTATGCTATCAGCGTACATGTTTTGTATACGAAACACGCGGACTATTCCTATCTGTTGTATGTACTTGAAATGAAATATAAAGTGCCGAGCGCACATGAGTATGCATGGGCACAACCATAGCGCATATTTATTATTCGCACAGCATCAATCATTAAAGCATCATTAACTTTTCTATTGTCTGAGTTTATGGGCAAGTGATGTAACCAGATGCAAAATATAAATAACGCAGCAAACGAAGCTGAAACACGATCGTCAGCAACATACGAGCTATTTGTATATTGTAAATTGCAAGCAAAATAAAGTACGTGCCAATGTGTACACGCTATCATAATTAATATGCGGTGCATTCCACGCTGTCAGGAATAAAATTGATAATTGTCGACATGAGGCTCAGCACTTGTGCTTGGGCTTGTACAAAGAAAATTTAATGAATTACTATGCATACCATGCCGTCCCATCAAAATGATTGCGTTATAACGGGCAATTCAGTTATATGGTTGTTGGTTGGGTCGCTTCCTCAGAAAAGTACTGCATCTTGCAAATTAAATTGCCCGTTTTTGCAGGTTTAATTTATTTTTTTCTACATCTTAGAATTTATATAACAGTTCTTCTCTTCGCGTGGCGTCTCATTTATCAAATAATCTATTATACATGTAACAAACGAGTTTAAAAAACTTGAAGTAAACTAGTTTCGTCCAAAACACAAAAAAATAAAAGCGCTGTAACTTATAAGCTTGGCACGCGTCCGTTACAACATTTCTTCATCGTTATGGTAGTCCCACCTGGTTCCAGGTTGCATTTGGTAGCTTGAGCAACTGTCGCCAGACAGAAGAAACAGCTGCCTCTTGGTGTACTACTGAAGAGTCTTTGCTTGGCGATGCGGTAACAATTCATGAGCGGGAAGTTCTTTTCTTAGCCTACCTTTGCGTCTTCGGTGCGTTCATTCTTGCGCTTCATGCGCTACCTATCATTGAGACCCTTGCACCTGAAGACGTTAAGCCAAGGGGTAACCGAACGGAAATTCATGTCCATGCGTCGTTGCCCATCGTAGCATAGCACGCATTGTGCCATTTTGGTAACGAATCGATTCTTGAAGCGGATGTCGGAGAGGAAGTCTGCATATGGAAGTTTTCATACACATGTGTTGTAGAATTAAAGTTCTTGTTCTTTTGTTTGAATACATGCACGGTGTATGCATCCTGTCGTATAAACATATTGTTCCCGATGAAGCTTTCAGAAACCAGAAGCGTGAGAAGCAAATGTGCGACAATTAAATTACGTACAAATTTGCGCTGTCGCCAGCTCGCGTCTGGCCTAAATTGTATTCCTGTTTTGATAAATATTATCAAGCGGAAGTCAGCCAACCGAGGGAACATGTACGCCACTATCAATTATTCTTAATTAAAAATATATTTGCCATGCAGTTGTAACATGTTTGGAGAGCATTTCAAACCGTAAATAAAATAAAATTATGCATGTAAAATAAATTTCAGTGTTTACGGTGTAAAACGCGAAATATCCATTTACATTTGCATAATTCCTATGCAGTTTGGGAAAGGTTTGCTTTGCATCTTTTCATTGCAGTGATATTTCAAACACTGCTTTATAGTACAGTAAAACAAGTTAGAGCTTGTAATCAAGTAACCTAATCAGGAAGTTAGCTCTATCAGGCTGTCAACAACGATATACATTTCTGTATCTCTTTGCAGCGCTAAACTTTCGCTTTGAATACCGAGTAGGTATGTACTTCTTCGAGTTAGCCTAG
Source organism: Aleochara bilineata (assembly GCA_003054995.1). Lineage (NCBI taxonomy): Eukaryota > Metazoa > Arthropoda > Insecta > Coleoptera > Staphylinidae > Aleochara > Aleochara bilineata. The sequence goes on from NBZA01002397.1 coordinate 23,795, forward strand.
TCTAGCCGGTCTTTATTCATCTATAACTTTGCATTCTCTCAAAGCCAATTGTACGTTCTCGGTCGTAGTGCTATAACCACATCAAAAGCTAATCGAAAACCCCAACCGGCGCAAGCGTGTTGCCGTGAGACGCGTAATAATGTTTGCTAGGATGCATCAATGCGGTAGTCCTTGACCTGCAATAATTTTCAATTAAGAGCGGCTTTTCATCGCACGCGAATGCAGGAAAAAGAGCTGCCTGGCAGACATTGATAAGATCACGAAGCGACTAGAATCACTGAAAATCCAAGAAGGTGAAAATGGTAATCTTATCATCAAGGAGTTTGTACTTGCACTTCAGGTGAAATTTATGAATCATGCTCAAGGGGCCTATGAAGGAAACTCGTCCTTGGTGGGCGCACAAGGTTAACGGTAGCATACACGCGATAGAGTTAGTTTTAACTTAACCAGACAGGCACGCTCTTAATGCATAGAATCGGTACAAATTACCTATTATACCTTCACGTTGAAATATTGACTGGATTAGCAACCAACCAGCATAGAAATCAATTGTTTTCAAAGGACACCGGTATTTATAACCGAATTCAACGACGTTTGTTGTTGTTTTTTGTCATATTTGAAAGCACTTGAAAGAGTCTTTATACTCCAAGTAAATAGGTATAGACAATCGATGGGAATTCAATATCGCTGCAGGATTACGATATTATTTCATCAAAAGATGAATAAAAGGATAATGCAACTTCTAGAAACTGAATGTTAAGGGCTTGATAATGAAAACTTCAGGTACAAACAATAAACATACACGTGTTATACGATGGCCAGTGATCGATATCACGTGAAGCAGCATGCTTCGAATAATATACGAACTATTTTCTTTTGTCTGCTTAAAACTGCATCAGACTTTGACTACAAGTGCATTGCAGTTAGGCAGATGTGCGGTATGCACGTCAGTGTTTTGATTAATGCAACTGCTGTTCTATTTATTTTCCCATCTACTTCAGCTCAGTATCCATCCGTCTCCTGTGCATGCATTAGACTTACCCACAATTGCTGTTATAGTACAAGCACTGGTTAGTTGATTCTGCAGTGAAATGAACTACGTACTTGACTTGTCTAGCTAAGTGCTTGCACAATTTTCATTTTTATTTTTACTCCTGCCCCAGGAGAAAAGTTCACATAGAGAGACATTCTAGAAAGTTTATAATTGACTTAGAAATTGTTCCAAGGTTGTGTCATCGGCACTCATAACGTGTAACAAGCTTGTTGCAGGCAGCACAGGTTCGTTCCTGTGCAGCATTTCTTAGGGTATTCTAAGGATAATGTTGTCACCTCGGCGCGCCGTTGGTCTTAAGGTAGCCGACGGCAGCTATCGATCTGTCAATCCACCTAAGTTTGTGAACAGCTTACATGTTTATATTCCATCTGCTGTGGACAAGCAATCAGTAGCATGTTCTGATATTACGCAACTAATAAATTGCACATTTATAAAATTATAAAGTTTTAAATAGCAATCAACTAAAATCAAATGATTCAGAAGTAACAAAACATTCATAACTCTTGAATTGCCATTGAAATATTAATGGAAAGTTAAACAAAACACTATTGTTTCAATAAGAATATGTTATTGTTCCAGATCTTTGAACAATTACCTGCCAGCAAAAGAAATTAATCAAGTTAGTAGCACACACTTAGCTACTCGAGGAGAACTAGATGAGGAAGAAAACTTTTCGCAACGCACGAGTAATTGAGTTACCCACGCGCGCCGCAAAGAGACCACCTTAATGTATTCATTATTTGTTTAGCAAGCTTAAAGCCAGAAAGAGTGGTTTATAAATTGCTGCCATTAGAACTTCACGCCGCAGAGAATTTCCAACAAGAAGTGCAAAGATGAGCACCATCGTAGAATTGGAAAGCTGGGTGATCTACCAATGCATCGCGAACGAATGCAACTCTTGCTTGTGTATGCAAAAACAAATTTTAATTAAACCTATAATTTCATGCACTTTGTGCTTGTTGAATATTTCATTCACGTATTATTTTACTTTCTAGGAATTCATTTCGCTGGTTGTTTTTTATCATTGTTGAGACGTTTAATTCATTTAAACAATTCCTTTAATTATTCATTCTGCAATGTTGGATCCAGGTATGATTTTTTTATTTTATTTACTTTACTTAAGAATGTTAACTAATTAACTTAATTTACGGTTTATCGAAAATGTCTTATATGTACGCATGTAATTAAGTACAATCTTATCTTATCGGGCAAAATTAAACAATTTCATGATTTCTGTTTGAGTTTTCCACTTTATCTGTACAATTCAGTCAGTCATTATACATATGACATATGTACCTCTATATGAGTTCAGTGCATGATATTATATCAACCTGATCATGTTGCTCACTAGATGAGTCAGTGTGTTTGCCGAGAGTGAAACAAACGTGTTTAATTCGCTTTTGAAAAGTTGAATTAGCATTAATATACGATTCAATTGATTCTCGCAGGAGAACAACACGTTCGTTTATTGTACGCTTATTCTCATTTCAGTTATGAGCGAGAACGCATTCAAAGCGCGCGATATTGGCCTGCGCGCCCAGAAGAAGATACTCTCACGTATGGCCACGAAGAATGTGGCGAAAGCGTTCATCGACGACAACACATCGTCCCTCCTGGATAATTTATACCGTCTCGCCAAGCAATACGTAAGTAGCTCTTTAACGACCTTCGAACTGACATTGTCACTGATTGCTTCTCTACTGTCCGCAGTCGAATAACAAGAAAGAGGCGGAAAAGCTCGTGAAGAACATCATCAAGGTGGTCATCAAACTGGCGGTCATCCAGCGCAATGGCCTCTTCAGTAGCGAGGAGCTGCGGCAGGCCGAACAATTCAAGAACAAGTTCCGAATGGCCGGGATGGCGATCGTTAGCTTCTATGAGGTGGAATACAGCTATGATCGCAATTATCTGGTCACCGCGCTGAAGGAATCCCACGCGTGTCTTGCTGGAATCGTTTCCAAGCATCTTACGGAGAAGTCGCTCGCGCGCATTGACAGCGTTTTCCAGTTCTTTGGAAATGAGAAGTTTCTGGATGAAGTATTTCGTGCTGACTCGCAATACCGGGATGTTCTCGGGCGGTTGGTGGATGATTTGAATAGGGCTATTGAGCGTGGGGATTTATAGAAGTATTGATTCGTGTTGACGGATATTTAACTTATTTCGTAGTTGCTAGAGGCAAAGATATTGCTGTTTTAATGCTAAGAACTCGGATATGTACTTAACTTCAATACATATCATTTTATTAATTAGATTATTCTATTGACGTGACCAAAGTTTATTGTTTAACTACTTCAATATCAAACAGTTTGAGAATTATTGGTATTATTATAATGAGTATTATTCGGTCGAAACATATTTGAACTCAGGAGTATTAAATACTCATATGAACACTAAGAAATTGATATTATGACAAACGTAGTTGTTTAATTTTAGATCTGAAATGTTATTGCTGTATTATTTGATGTAAATATAAAAATATAGGGCTGTATTTTTTCAAACAAGTAGAGTAATGCGTCCAATATCAAAAGCGAACTGTAGTGGAACCAAATAAATACAACAGGGTTTCAAACTTTTATATAACGATTACGAGCGCAATTTTAAATCTACATCCGGAAATTTTTTACCATTCTGAATTATCTTAAGAAACCAAGCGCTTATTCGAAGTATATAAAGAACCCTAAGATTGTAAATTAACTTATCTTACTAGTCAACATGCAACATGTGTATTATAGTAATATCGTAATAGTATTCATGATAAGTTTACTTATAACTATACGTAGAAAGTTTGTTTAGTTCTCAAATGAACAACAACAATATGACAAAATCGCCAGAGTAATGTTTGCTTTTATATAATTAATTCAATACATCTATGGGCACAATCTTTATAAATTTAAACAAGATATACAATAAAAATTAATTACAAGCGTAAACATTTAATCAAATTAAATACTTTTAAACATATATAGAATCTTGTATTATTATTCAGTGTTAACATTTAAAAATACAAAAGTATTCAGTTAACTGCAGTAAGTAGGTAAAACTTACACAAGAGGTCACTACAATCTACTACATGTTGTAGGAAATTATTAATAAAATTTAACTAAAATATTTCAATTAATACTAAATTATATTAATTTAAATTGAAATTAAATTAGATGTATATAATTTATTTAAAAATGCATTATAATTAGTAAAAAAATAAGTTTTGACAACAATATGTACTAAACATTGAAAGCTGTCAAAGTCGCGGTCATTGATAATAGTAAACATATTCGGTCAAGAATGGCGAACTTATGATTGATGTAAAAATAACCAATTTGGCAAAATTTTTGTAATTCGCAATTTGTTTTCGTCCTTCTATACTTATGCATAAAATAATATTTACATCATCATCGCAACACATCAGCGCTAATCAGCCACGAGCCCAATCAAGGGTAACAACGCAAAACTGCGAAGATACTCACAGTCATCGTCTCCGAAATAAACCATAAATACGCGACAGTGTCTACGTGCAGTGCGCTATCAACGACCCATAACAAGTACAGCAAAATTTGGTGAGGGATTAGATCGGGGTGGGTGATTTGCTGAGCAGTGGCATTATATATCTGTTGGTGATCAGGATAAGGTGTACGAAAGTATTGCTAGACTTCAATTCTGCTGTTGTAGCTGTTAACGTAAGGTTTGATTATAAATTGCGTCATAACAACAACACCAAAGACACATTCTGGGACTTGAATCCAATTGGACAGTGACTACTTGAGGACCTTGAAATCAGGAGTTTGGGGTATTTGCAAGTACAGCACAAAGCAATCGTTTGATTCCTTGTTTTGTAGTATTACGTATCATTCTGTGCACACCAGACTTTAGGTACTTATGTGAAACTCAGTCAGATATTTTCACTGGTTTCTAACCAATTCTACACTGTATGTGACTAAACAGCAGCAAATTATAACAGATCCTACAAGGGAAACATTCAGGCAAGATGACGAGTGTGAGATGCAAGTTGGCCAGTGCTGGCAAGTTAGCAATTGTTGCAAGAAGTACCAAAGTCACTACAAATGGTAAGTATTCCATAATTACTTTAGAAACTTGAAAATAACATTCTACTGCAAATTGAAAGTGAAATTATCTCTTAAGTCAGTTGCCAGTATTAATGTTATGGACTAGTCCTGACCTTGGCAACTTTACACTGAATAATGATGCACTCCGAATATATTAATTTGTCTGCCATTGCATTATAACCATGTCAGTGTCACTGCCATAGCAGAAATTTACCTTGATACACTTTTAACGGTAACAAATTTGCTTTTTTACAGGTTTTGTTGCGATTTATAATAATTACACACCAGTGCAAAGGCGACAGCTTGCAACTACACCCAAATTATTTAAAGTAACCACTGGCGATGGTGATACAACAGGCACAACAACAAATCCACCTCCGCCGCCTAAGGTACCTGGGGGTGGAACCGGGAAGGATACAGTCAGCGGTGGTGGCAATAAAAATAAGAACACGCTGTCATGTCCAAAATGCGGCGATCCGTGCACGCACGTTGAAACATTCGTAAGCTCAACCAGATTTGTCAAGTGCGAAAAATGCCATCACTTCTTTGTTGTGCTCAGCGAGGTTGATAGTAAGAAGAAAGAAG
>NBZA01002397.1:29577-40596 GCA_003054995.1 Aleochara bilineata
CTTAATAAGCATGTAGTTGGACAAGAACATGCGAAAAAAGTACTAGCAGTTGCAGTGTACAATCATTATAAAAGAATTTACAACAATAGCCCGAATAATACACCAGGGGCGCGTCAAGACATGGCTGTGATGGAACATGGACCCCATACGAACTTCTCGCATAGAGGTATGTTTTTGAAAATGCATTGATATTTATTGACATATAATAAGGGGCAGAGTTACATTCTTAAACCTAACTTAAAAAGTAAACAACACTTGTTGCTTATTCATATGTCATCTGCTTAATTTGTATACAAAAATCAGATATACCACCTATGACAGGGATTGGTCTTGGATCAATGAACTTCAACATGGGTCATCAACAGCATTCAGAAACGCGGGCAGGGGGCTCGGATATTTTAGACAGAACGACACACGACTTGAAACTTGAGAAAAGTAATATCCTTTTGCTTGGACCTACTGGATCAGGTATTAATCACTTCTAAATTATTTAAAAGTTTTCAAAAACAATAAATCAAATGAAAATCTAGGAAAAACTTTACTGGCACAAACGATAGCTCAATGTCTAGATGTGCCATTTGCTATCTGCGATTGCACGACTTTGACGCAAGCTGGATATGTGGGAGAAGATATTGAAAGTGTGATTGGCAAGTTACTGCAAGATGCAGGGTACAGTGTGGATCGCGCACAAATCGGCATTGTTTTTCTGGACGAAGTGGACAAGATTGGTGCCGTGCCCGGTATACATCAACTCAGGGACGTTGGAGGTAAATTAAAAATAAACCCACCATCATTGCCAATATTTGGCAAATTAATTTTCTATTTATAAATTAAACGTGATTGTTTGTATACAGGCGAAGGTGTGCAACAGGGTATGTTGAAAATGTTGGAAGGGACAGTTGTTAACGTGCCTGAACGAAATTCACCAAGAAAATTACGCGGTGAAACGATACAAGTCGACACAACAAATATACTATTCGTTGCCAGTGGGGCTTACAATGGTTTAGATCGATTAATAGCGCGTAGAAACAACGAAAATGTGTTTGGTTTTGGGGCGCAAGTCTCTGGTAACCAAGGACGGCGAGCTGCCTCTCAACAAGCCTTAAACCAATCTGATCTCTCCGCTGAGGAAGAAAACCATGAGCGCGATTTGGCCTTAAAACAAGTTCAAGCCAGGGATCTCATCGACTTCGGCATGATTCCTGTAATATTCTTAAATGATGCTCTTGAACTGTGAATCAACACATTACTATTATTGCAGGAATTCGTAGGAAGATTTCCAGTGCTTGTGCCGTTCCACAGCTTAGATAAGAAAATGCTGGTGCGGATACTTAGCGAGCCTAAAAACGCACTCATCCCGCAGTACAAGCGATTGTTAGCCATGGACCAGTGTGATTTAACATTCTCTCCTGAAGCCCTTCAGGCTATTGCCCAAATGGCCATGGAGCGGAAAACGGGTGCACGTGGCCTTCGCGCAATTTTGGTATTGACTTAACCTTACTATAAATGATTGTTTGAACCTAACGACTAATTGAATTTGTAAAGGAATCATTATTACTGGAACCAATGTTTGAAATTCCGGGATCTGGTATCAGCGAAGTCAATGTGACAGAGCAATACGTCCGGGGAGAAGCGGATGGGCCAATGTATGTTCGCAAAGCGATGGAGCCCAGCGAAGATGAAGATTTGCAGACGTCCATTAGGATATAGCAAATAAAAGACGAGCAGTACCTCTGACAGCGTCCACATAAACGTAAGCGCAGTAAGTGGTACACTGATTCATAATCAATTAAGCAAAGCTAACCAGATTTATAAAATAAATGTATATTTTGGATGGACGACGGGCCCATGCATCCTGTTAAATTACTAAAATATTATAGTAATAATACTAGATAGTGCAAATAATCTTTTAGTTACAGAATTAGAGAAGACTAAAATCTAAATAGAGATTTTACCGTTTTATAGTTTTTCGTTAACTTTAGTTCTTTTGTCTTGGAAAATTACCGCCCTACGAATTGAAAACTATTTCTTCGAATGTTGCAACGCAACATATTGTGAGATGTACTATTTTACTGATGTGTGATTTATCAAGTTAGTTCCTTTATTATGAATATATATCAAAAAGTTGTATAAATTAAATTCTTTAAGCGTCAAGAAAACCAAATTCTGTAATTCGAGCGGGCATTTGAAAGAACCAATCAGAATTTAGAAATTCATATCCAAGGTACCATTAAAGACTAATTCGATGGCGGCTTGCACATCGCCAGATGTAACTTGCAATGCTCGTATGTTCCGCGTCTCGTCGACGAGGCCCATATCCCTCATTTGATCCAATTGCGGCTTCAGTAGCGTGCGAATCGTCTCCAGGCTCTCCTCGCCATTATTGGCGTCGGTTGACACGCCACTTGTAGAATTAGAATTGCCAGCTGTATTACTAGTTTGAGTACTTGCATTCATTGCTTGCTGCAACACACTGCTGAACATTTCATTAGTGATTATTGATGTACTAGTAGCAGATCCTGATGCTGGCGCCGAGTCAATGGCATTGGATTCGCTACCACTCTGTGTGAAACTAGAAGTCGCATTTGCGATTGCAGCAGCTAACTGAGCTGCAGTGACTGCATTATAAGATGAATTTCGCGCCAAGCCATTGCCTTCTCGTGGCTGACCATTCGAATCCGCTTCTTCGTCGTCAGAGAGGTCGTATAATGAGTTCGTGTAAGAATAGTCTGTATTGGTTTGGACTGGGGTGTTTAGTACATTGGGATCTTCTTGTACTTTCTTAACAATTTCTGAAAAGATATCACATAAAATGGGATGCACATCAAAGCTCTTTCTTAAGGCCGTGGAGACTCCTAAATAATTAAATAAATGTACATCTCGCAATAAGGCGATTGCCGATGGGTTATTAACTGTCTCTGGAACTGACTCAATAATATTTTCAATTATTCCAGATTTAAATATTTTCTGAAAAATCACACTTATAGATTTCATCATAATTGAATCAAATTAACTTACCGCTAATAAATTCTTCTCGCCATACTCTACGATAGTGTTGACAAGTCTTTGAATTTCAATTTCACTCAATGGGGTCTTTTGTGGCGGACGATTCACTTTCTCAAGTACATGTAGTGTTCTCCCTGATTTTATGCCATACGAAGCAAGTGATTTTTCATCTTCTAGCTGTAGACCAGCGTAAAGCAATTCTTAATAAACAGAGCAAGCATTAACATATCTCGTGAAACAAAGAAGTTAGTAATAACTTACCTATTTCACTAATGGGACGTTTTAAATTTACACTAGCATGTTCTCTGACCACACTAACTGTGCTGTTTAAGTCTATGTTTTCTATCTTTAGACATTTTTTGTCGTTATCCATAAATTTTACACTTAACACTAAACTTGCACTCATACTTTACTGTTTACTTTATATTTCGTCTGAACAACAATACGTTTTCTGCTTCCATGTAGCAAAACATGGAGGTTAGGAAGAAAATTATGGTCATGATTGCACAGCGCCACCACACAGATGTGGATTCAATTCAAAACTACCGATTTGAAATTTCTGAAAAGTTTTAGAAAAGTATCAAAACACGTAATATTCGACCAAGATTAAACTCAAAGTTAGATTTGAGTCATATAATGTTAGGTTTTCAATTTTTGGCATCTGTAATCGGCGGTTCAGTAATTTGTGCAATAATGCATGAGTTACTGAGCAGCCTAAAACATTTTAAGTCTAGTTTCAACTGACGAGCGTGTACAAGTTTTAACACGTTCTAGATAAGAGCGGCTTGTAGCTTACTATGTAGCATGGTTTCCTGTCGAGCATGGGTCCCGGGTTCGAATCCCGGGCGAGGAGTTGCATTTTAATAAAAATCAGCTTGTCGTATGTTTGACGAGTCCCCACTACTGGAGATCATCTTCAGAGAGGCCGAGATGGCGACACCGCTCCCAGTGTAATGGTAACTAAGATCGGGAAATGGGAGTCAGTCTCAAACAGACCACCGAGATGGCTGGATGTGCCTGACGGGGAGGGTGGGCTTAGGAATAGTGTCTAGCTTTGTATAGGCAAAAATCAAAATAAATTTTTAAGTTTTATTTTGCTTACTCTTTACCTATCCATCTACGGTACTAACTAACACTAAGGTATTCTCTTCTTGAAGCTTCATCTTTATATTACAAAGCTTAAGACAGTTTAAAACTTCTTAAAAAGTGCCCCCGACCGGGATTTGAACCCGCAATGCACGCTTGGCAGGCAAGCGCACTAACCACTCGACCACCGAGTGCTTTTACTTAAAATTGTTAAAACTGGCTCATATCTCATATTTTCGATCCGTGTTATAAAAAATACTACCATGGACATCTATGTTCTATAGCTTAAAACATTAAAGTTTGGCATAGATGGATGAGATGGCATAGCTTCAATCTGTTCGTAGCGTACAAAATACAAAAATTCAAAACTGAATTTCTAATTTTTCTTTGCACCCTGACCTTATAGTTCTCTCACTTTCAATTTCCAGTCATAATATCCATTCAAACCCGGAAGCTCTTCCACTCTAAGTAACTACATGTGTTAGAGTGAGTTTTGTGAGAGACTGCGCTGCTCTACACTCGCGCCTAATTGCTTGAATCAGCAAAAATTAGGCGCGCAAAACCAGAGTGACTTAAGCCAAGGCAGTTAGTGAACGCCCGCGCGCTGAGTCGGGAATGGTTGCGTGTGTAAGTGAAGTGCGTGCCCGGAGCTTCAGAGACAAAGGATTGGATTATAGACAGCATGGAAGAATGTCAGACTTTCCGCAGATACATGCAGACTTACTGAGTTTCTTTAAAGTCATGGGCTTCTTCATATTTCGTTGCATACTGCACGAGACCAGCCAGGGAGCGGCGAGAGAGAGCATGCCAAACCTCGCGCCTAGTTAATTTGTTTTTTATAACCGCCCAGCGGGCCAATGATAATTGTAAGATCCCGTCTAAAACATGTAAAAGACGTCTTATAACAAACACTTTCCAAAGCCAGTAAGTACATATATGAAACATTAAAAAGTGTAGGTTAAAACTGACCTCATATTACGGGGTCAATGCATAAATATTTTCTATATAACACCATGGAAGATTTACGATTGTACGAATGTTATTTTCTTCAATTCCGTAAAGTCCTCGATCGTTTGTATTCAATCTATACGCGAAGATATAGGTACATAAGAATGGAATAGCAATGAGAGGTTTAAGAACGCGGATAAAAAGGGACCGGAAAGCGATAGCAAAGGGAGCTAGCGAAAGAAATGCAGTAGAAAGGTTCATACCCACTTTGGCTGCATATACATCTTCACGCGATGTGCTTCGTGCCTTCGTAAAGAGGGTTTAACAACTGCTTCTCAGTAGGCCAACTAAAGGCGCATCTACGAGTTGGTCCTCTAGCAGCAGCTACTTCAAAGTCCCGAAACGTTCGGCCGGGTGGGTCATCTTCGTCACATTTATTCATGAGATATCTGACACTGACCCACAATTGTCCTTCTTGTTGTATCTTAGCACGCTTGCCGCGTTTCCGCACATCCTCTTGTTCTTGTCCATTTGTATGTCTATCACCGGTCCTCCAACGGGTTGCTATCACTTCTTAGGGAATCGAAACTGAACCATCAAATGCCTAGTCCAAATTCGATAAAATTCAATGGCAGTCTCTTTGGTACGCATCCTGCCCTGAAGGCAGCTAGAATTCTGGGACAAGTTAGCAGTTATTCAACAATTCAAATATATACAAAGTGTCAAGAGATGTAAGTGGTTGTGATAGGCACCTAATTTCCACGAAGTGGCTGCTGTTTGCAGAGAGAACATCCTGTAAGGGTGACAGTAGACTGATATGCAGAGTTGGACATTTATTCAGGTCTAATGTTAGGCCGTTTGTTGCAAATCGACTCGTCTTATGACTTTCAAAGCCATTTTCATACTTCTTTTAGCATCACTATCGCTCTGTGTCGGGTTATTTTTATTTGGTGCGCAGTGCCATCGGCCATGAACGCACATCGAGCGTACATTTGCAAACTTTAACTTTCCTATTCTTTATTGAAAAGTTAAACGTCGACGAACCCGTAGCTACTACACCTTCGATGATTTTTGCCCGGAATTGATTTCCAACTTCTACTTCTTCGTGTCTAACGTTCCTTAACATGAACGGCCATGAAGTCAGTCAACTTTTTCAACAACTTGCTGCGCAGCGACTTCTCGAACAAACGGCAAATTGCGAATAAAAGCAAAATATCGGGCTATTAGCCGAGATAAAGTTTAATGCGAGTTTGCACACGTTGAAATACTGAAATCCGTGTTCGCTGTGTAACTTTGTGATTATGTTCGCATTGTGTGATATTATTAAAAGAACACTATCGTCCCAGGTTTGCGGGCTTTTGCTGCTGGGTGGCTTTTTGTAATACATGTAACCAACAACGCAAACATCTGAAATCGCACTGAAATAAACATTCATTGTTGCTAACGGCCGGTTAGTTGCTGCGTGACGTGCACGTGCTGCCGGCTCAGTCTGGAGCATGTAGGGCTCTAATACGCAAACAATTTTTATTTATGTTGGTCATGGATAGCACTAATGTCCACATGTCCAGTCCTCGAAAAATATTAACAGGAGCAAGTGGCCAACAGCTTGCATAAATGACATTCAACAAAAAATATCCACTCTTTGATTAATAGTTCGGTTGTAAACGAGCTAAACTCAGAGTGGAAAAAAAACGGTGCGTTAATATTTATTTAAACATAACATATAATTGTAGGTGCAATAATTACTGGATGTTTGTCATTAAGTAATTGCGTAAGAGTGCACTAATATCAGATTTTAATTGTTGTGAATGACACTCACCGTTGTGTAATGAAATCTCCATATTTCATAACTATTTTGAATTTTTGCTTTCGTTTGCACAGTTTTTCAGCCTGCGGGAGATTGAAGGTAAAAAAGTTGCAGGACGACCGTAATGGAAATAGTGCTCGAATGTGTCAAACAAGTTTGTTTTCATTTTGCAATTTTCCTCAATTTTAATGACTCTTGCTTCATATTTGTTTGAAGTCCTCGTTCACACTTGTTTTTCCACATATTTTAATTCACGTCTACGTTAATTTACACACCGGCATAATGAAAAGTTAATTATTAATGTATTCTAATTAATATTACTTTGCAGATTCATATTAAATTTTTCTGTATTTTTGCTACAACAATCTACATTCATAAATTAAATGAATAAATACTTGCTTCTTCTTTAAACTTGGTGCAACTTCATGCTTCATATTGCTTGTTTTTAGTCATCAGACAAGACACAAGTCTTCTTTGTGTCGTCCTTTCAATCCTATTGTTTTTCGGTATACACTTATTCGTTTTTTCTTTCGAGTTTCCATTCTTATTATTCGTGTTTCTTGCTTCTTGCTTTTCCTTTTTCTTTAAGTATATTTGTTTTTTTACTGATGGCCGCTCGCACGTTGGATCCGTTGTCAGTGCTGAACGTTTGTATTCGATGACATAATGTTACATAACAACAGACCTTTTCTGCTGGCTTTTTCCTTTGCTTGCCAACATTTTTCGCTCATCGCCATCAACTTACTTATACTCTATCATCCTGATGGCCGTATTTTCAATTTTTGTTTGGCGTTATGATACTTTTACGTATTTCGCGAGCGCTTGGACAATTTGCTCCTGCGAATGCCTACTGCATGGTTCACGCTCCCATTGCACCGGAAATCCATAGCCGAAGACGCAAACGATCAATGCGAATGCGATTCGGAATGGGAATGTTGCCGGGCATCAGTGGTCCGTACGTCCTCTTCGGTAAATTGCTTCTCGGCCAATGCCATTTACCCTAGTATTTCGTAATGTATAAACAATATCTACTGTGTAACTGTGTTCTAGAAAATTGATTTATGTTGCTGAAAGGATCATGCATGTTTACCTTTTTTCTTAAGGAAAATATCAGTATTCTGTACATTTTCAAGTTCTAATGCAAAAAGTTTAGAAAGAAAATGTTTACCTGGCGTGATCAATATTTCATCAGCAATCTCATTTCAGATTTTTGTCAGATAGGAAGCTAATTCGACGATGAGATAATGTACAGAGTTATACCAACATTATCAGGAGCGAAATATAATAAACGCCGAAAAAATAAATCCAGATGAATATAAAACGTGCGCAACGCAGCAAACTGTTTTGAAGTGCTTTGAGGAGATCCTGTCGGTGGGCTTAAAAATTTCACTTTAAGTCTGGGGCATCTTTCTTGCGTCTGCCGGCAAAAAAGCGCCAGAATGCCGCAGCCATTCGTATTCCCAACTCGCTTAGCATTCGTCTCGTTCATTCATTATAATGGTCATGTATAAAAAGGCTAAGGCGCATTTTAAAGCAGTCTGAATGCCGGGATGCAGCACGATGATGAAAAATAAAACAGGCAGCTTTATTTTTCATACGTCATATATTTCATGCTCGTAATTTATTTAATTTGCATCATGTGTGTGCACATAACCCGCTTCCAAACAAAGAATATAAAAAATTCGGCGCTCCAAGTAAGAATAAGCAAGAAATATTGAAATACTTGAAGCAAGTCTTTGAAAATTGAACTGAATTATTTCGGTTAACCCAGGTTATTTGAGAAAACCCCATGTGAAAAATGAGCAAATCAACAAACTGATTGATGAAATAAATTAAATAAGTAAAACCTTATTGGAAAAGGTACAACTTTAAAGGCGAATATCTCACGTTCTATGTCCGATATTGCAAAACTGTTTGCAGTTTTATTTTCTACGTTGTCTCAACTTTCCTTTGGTTTGGACGTTATTGGAAAAGATTTGAGCAAATCTCTCTTTATTTGTGAATTTATTACGAAAAGTTAAGCAGGTTTTCAAAAGTAAATATAATATGAAGTAAAGCTCCACAATCCAATGCAAATTAAATGAGCGTGCCATTTGAACAGGATTAATAACACAATATTCGTATATTTGATTAAACACATTAATGCGTAATGACGTTGTGATTTGCAGCAATAAATCATGACAGTAAATCATCATACTCGGTGCGTATGGAAACGCGTGCTCACCAAATCGTTTGTTTGTGAGTTATTAGGCGTTATTCGTTTGTTCGTATATTTTCAACAGCGGGTGTGAATGCCACGCAGTGGATTGAATTCAAGCCTGGCTGACTGGAACGCCGAAATCGACGATATTTCGCCAATTAGCATCACGCTTTTGTTTCCATTCGCATACAACGTGATGGAGTAGATGCGGATACAATACACACAGCACAGTGCGCACCCACGCCTCGAGCCAGCCGACATTTCAGCAGCCTGACAGTCCTGGATTTATGGTGGGTCCTCGGTACCTGCGTTATACCGATTCCTATTGCATTGCCCGCCGTTTCTGGCTTGTTTCAGACACATTCACACTTTCAATCATCCACCCGCTTACGTACACGAACCGAAGAAGCGGTACAGAACAGAAGGAAGAAACCGTGCGCCGAATTCGCCTCGCGGAATGAAATTTACTTTTTGATGATTTGTTTGAATCGCGCTTTCGAGCTTTACTCTACTTTACCTTTGCGTGAATGAATGATTTATTCCGATGTGGTTTTCCGATCGTCTCAGCTGCGAATTTATTCCGCCGCCGATTTGTTTATTTGTTATTGATTTTGTATTTACGTTTACATCTATAACAACATTTTATTTCGGAATGATTCGCAGCCAAAAGTTTGCAAACAACCTAAACTAAATTAAAACCAATGCGCAGCAGAGCTACAGGATGCGGGAATTTAGTTTATACGCTGGATATTGAAATAATTTGCAAATGCAATATTTTCGGGTATTAGTTGATCCTTCAGCTTCGGCCCAAATGGAATGGAATGGAATAGCGGTATGGTAATCGCATGCAAATACACAGTTTAATTCATTTGCTTTCAATTAGTTTGCGTGCACATATTGAATGAAAACGACCGTTGAAAATGCACAACAAATACGACGTTTACATGCAGTGCAGAGCAATGCAGTGCAGTGCAGTGCATTGGAATGTGAACTCGCGTGAATTATGCTTGGCAATAGGTTTGTTTGCACGGCTAATTATTCGCCGAATATTTTAAATCACTTGATTACCTCGCCGCGCTTCAGCACACAGTGAGGGCGCTCTTATGGGTATTTCTATTATCGAATTTAAACAGCAATGATTACGCATTCATATTGCTAATATACGGCGTAAACATCATCTCAATTACACAATGCGTTAAAGCATTATTCATAAATTATAGATGTCATGCATTAATGAATGATACCAAGTGCAAATTGCATTTGAAATCGAACTGAATTCATATGTGTATACGGATTCGTGTCCGACAAAGATTCACTAGTAAACAACGATTTACTGAGCGAATCCAATAACTGGAATTCAAAATCGTTGAGGGTTGATTAAAAACACAATAAATGTGTGTAATTAAATAAAGTTTGTTTCCAATTTTGTGTAATCAGTAAGCTTGTTATCTAGGTCTCAGTAAGCAAACTTCTAAGCATTCAGGTTGAATTTGCTAAACCAGAAGCAAATTAGTAGTAGTTTTGAATAGTTCCCTCCCTATAGGTAGCTAGATTGATGCCTGCCCATTTTCGAATGATTTCGTTACCGCTAAAGGTAAACGTCAACGAGACTGAAAGCTCGATTCGGCGACTGGCAGGTTTCATGTTGAGCAAACATCAAAGCTTTTCGAACTTTTCCCAACAACTCGGCACACTGTCACTGCGATATTCGATATTTCATTAGACGTAAAATCAACCGCGATAAGCTTACTTAAGATGATTATTTCCAGGTTTATTTCGAGCGAAGCATAACTACCACTGTGACAAATTGAATCTGAACAGGATCGGGGTGTTAAGCAACCTGATACAGATTGATAAGCGCAATCGCAACGCACCCCTCTGCATTCAGCGGTAATAAAGAGCGGAAGTCTTAAGTGGGTGCCAGGGTGCATGCGGCATTTAACACCCACTCGTTCTATTTGTCATCTCTATG
>NBZA01002397.1:46267-75439 GCA_003054995.1 Aleochara bilineata
GATTGTATCATCATCAAGTTGGCCATAAAACGCCCTTCGGCAAGATCAATTCGATCGTAAACATCCGGCGCCGCGTCGGGCGTCACAGGCATTTCCGGCGTGTACGCGACGTAGTCGTGAACGGTCGCCAGCTTCTCCTTCGACACCTGCTTAATGTCAGCGTCGAGCCAGTCGAGCGCGTCCACGACCCTAACGAGCTCCGTCTTGATTGCGTTGATGATGGTCTTGGCGATGCGTTTAACGTCGTCCGTTACGTAGTTACGCACATAGCATGCTTCCACCATTTCTGGCATCCTGAAAAAAATTACAAGGTTTCAGAATGAAGCCGTTGTCTGGCAATGGCAATAATAATGAAGAGTATCACAAGCACTTACTTCTTACGGATTAATTTTGTACAAATATCGCGACGCATCCCCACTTGGTGAAAGTTCCGGAACTTGGCGAGTTTCTCATGTAAAGTTACATTAGGCAAGTGCACAATGTACCCTTGAATTACCCTCCAGCCAAGGTAATTAGCTTGAATTCTAGAACAAAACAAGATACGTATAAGAAATTTCTCTGAAAATAGATAAAAATACTAACTTCTTGGGAGTTTTGTTAAGTAAAGCGATAAGTCTCTTAAGCTGTGTGACGTTAACCGCGTGAACAAAGTCATCTTCGTTGAGCTGGACATCAGGACCGACAATACCATTAAGGTAGGGCTTCCATCTTATGCCGGGAACATCATGCTGGAGCTGAGTGATCGAGCGCGGGTTAAATTCTTCCGAGGAGTCATTGGTATTGTGAGTGCGATTGCGGGCACTGGAGCGTTTCTTCATATTTTCGAGGCTTTCTCCACTGATCTGTGAATGATATCCGATCAACATTTACCATTCGAACATTCGTACCAAACCAAACGGAGTGGAGAATAAAGCAAGCCGGAAACAAATAGAACTGTCGAGGAGAAGACGATCGATGCTTACCTTCTTGGCCTGTTCGTAAAATTCCATAATTTCGGCGCACTCGCGCTCGGCGCGGCTGCGATCCACTCCGAAGTAAACTGCAACTTCCACCATATATTCGACAAATAACTTTTTATCGTTCTTGGTATCGATTCTGGCACCCCCCAAATAGTCCTGGGCCATGCGAATCTAAGAATGCAATCGTAAATTACCAAAGAATGTTTTTTTGTACAACTTAAATGGTCCAAAGTGGCTGAACTACCAGGACCACTACCTTCAAACCCCCCAAGTTTCAATCTAACCCTCACCGTTAATATGTATTTAGTGGGATCAAACTGATTCACTTCGACCTCGTTCTGGAGGAACATGTTGTAGTCAAGGCCTAGGCGGCGTAAGCGGTGCACGGCGTCCACCCAGTCGAAGCGACTGTCGCGCCAATTACCCCGCTCCAGCATGGGCCAACCGCCGATATCTTTGAGCACGGCCCTAAGCCGCACGACAGTAATCCCGCCGAAAGTCCCATTGCCATCCGGCATGCGTGTGCACGATCTGTAAAAAGTTTTAATCTTCGCCAGAGTTTTTGTATCGGCCGCCTCGTCCGGCTGCTCGATCATACGCTGTATGCTGCTCGTTTTCAACTTGCGTAAGTAATCCTCGCCATCGTCAATGCTTTCACTGTTCTGGTGCAATTTGTGCTCAACCTTGCCACAGGCAAAGGCGAAGAAGTCGTCGCAAGGCTGAATGGATTGATCCAACATTGCCATCAGTTCGCTAGCACTTTGAACGCACTTTTTAGTCGTGCAAATCTTGTCACCAGCTGGAAAAACAAGTCAACTTTTTCCTTTCTTTTTTTTAAACTAACATTTAGGGCAGAAATAGAAATGTTTTTTTCAAAGCACCCACTGACCTGTGTAGATTATGAAGAATGTGACAGCGCCAACGAGAAGTAACACCGTCGCAAATGCCGAGAAAATCATGCAGCGCTTTCCCATCCTGACGGCAGTCGTCGTCGCGGTTCTTTTGTAGTTGGACGACTGCGAGGAGTGCACTCGCGCCTTCCCTCGGCGATAAATCTCCACCTCAGCAGCGCGTTGCTCGTGGTGCTTTCTTTCCGCGTCTTGTTTTTTCCTCCTCGACCAGCATGAAAAAGCTGCGCAAATATTCAAAGGAAGCAAATACCTTGCTTTCTTCGCGCTCTCAACATCTACAGTTTTCAGATAACGTACACAGTGTTGGCTGGCTGGAAGTGACTTACAGCCCAAGACAAAGGCGACATTCACCACCTGATTCGCGATGGAAGCGAATAAAACCACACGGAAATTAAGTGAACCGGTGGAAAGAACAACACTGCAACGAACTGGAAAAACAATAGGGAAGATGATGACAATGACGATGAAAAATGGGAGAATTGACACTGAATTCAAACCAGGCTGTCGCACAATGTTTGTGGGTTTTAATTGTTTATGCTCGGATGCTCACTGAGAGAATGCGGTCCTTGCCTGGCGTGGTCTCTGGTTTGTTTTTACGTCGCGTGTACGTAGCTGAGCTGGCGTCTTCATTAATTAATTGTTAATTAAGGAAGCAATTGTTTAGACTGCTCCTGCTAGCGTAAGATAATTGTGTAGGTGGCGTGGTAGGTCAAGGCGTGACTGCGATGAGTCTCTCGTCTTGTTCTGACATCCGGATTGAATTGACTTTAATTTTTATCAATTCAACTAATAAAACTTGTTTTTATCTTGTAGAATTACAGAACATTACAGAACAAGTCATTGTTTTATCTAATTAATGATTCAAGCAAGAAACAGAAAAGAAAACATGAAGAAAGAAAGAAAAACTAATTAATTAATCAACGAGCATCGTTTTCTTTTGTTAAGTTAATCTCTTGGTGTTTAATATAACCGTCAGAAACGTATAAATATTTAAGAGGATAATGCAAAGCGGACACAAGTTAATATCAGCATAATTTACGCGAATAAAGTGGACAAATAAACAAAATCAGCACCAACGAAAAGTTGACTTTGCGCTCGTAATTCCTTCGCGTTTCTTTGTTAATTCTCTCGGTTTTCTTTCCACTTCATTTATTCTTTCGCTTCTTCACTCATCCATTGCAATGCACTGCGTTGGTGGTTGGTTTATATTTTGTTAATGTTTAATGTGATAATGTGCTCAGCGCACAACGGAATGAAAAACGTTGATGAATATCAGGACTCACTGAGAAAGGTGCTGGAACTGCACGTAAATTCCAGTAAATTTCCAGCATTCGCATGGAATTATTACATCAACGCGCAGGCAGAGCAGAGCCGGGAATAGTTGAGTTTAGCCGACTTTAGTTGGTTTACCTTGTGTGTGCGTAGAGCGTAACGAACGTGAAGGACGAGCGTGAAAAAAGCGCAGGATCTTCGCAGTCAGGTCAGGATGCAACCGCGCAGAACTAATCCTAACTAGGCGTCCTGTTGGTGTAGTTTAACTTTCGCCAGAGTTACATGCTAAAAATAAGAATATAATGAAGTTGAAACGTATAACGTGCCGTCAAATCCTGGAAAACTAAGTTCAGTCTTGTGCAAGAGAGAATTAAACTTATAGTTTTTGCATTCACAAAAAAATTTAGCAAGTTTGTGAGTTAATTTCTGAAAAAGTGTCATTTGATTTGACACTAATGTGCAAGAAGTGTATATTCTTCTTGGCCATTTGCAGCGATTCGCATTTGTTCGCAATGCAGTGCAGCTGCAGAGAAGAGGAAGTATGAGCTGTAAAATTGTGCATACCAGAAATGATATTTCCCGGGGCTGAGATCGTACGGTGCGCGGTCTGGCCGTCTGGTCTGGTCTGGCGTTATTATATAATATGGAAAATTCAATTTTCATATTTCCCTTGGTGATATATCGGCGAATTATGTTAATATTAAATATTAAACGCGCGTTACTTCCAGTATTAATACTTCGGCTGCTAAATCATCCCCTTAATACTGTTTGATTTATTCGGGCATGGCAAAGACTCGCCTGTGCAGTTATCGCTGGCAAAAGGCACGCCACGAGCGGCCAAAAAGACAACGCGGACGAACTAGACGCCTGCAAGGAGTCTTTAGGTCGCTGGCGCTGTGTGTCTGGCTACAGCACTTCTTGCAGCACAGCGACGTTCTGCTGAATATCAAACCGGAAGATGCGGGAGCATTGGGATGGGATGTTTCTCACTTACTATACTATAGCTGCGTGTTGTTTTTTTCTGCAGCGGTTTGCTGTTTTTCCTCTCAATATGCAAAGTGCCGAAAAACAACATGCGGGAAGCCGAATGTACAATCGTATTATTACGGCGTCAATACCTAAATTATAGATATTATGTGATGCTTCTGTTTTTCATGATTCAGCAATAGACATTTTTATTTTTTTTGCAAAAAGCAGAATTTGTTTAGATTTTAATTAAGAATCAATATAATGTTTTTCTTTGAAATTGATTTTAATTTGCGATAGCATGGCATAAATTAATTTAGCATCGATGTACATTTCCACTTAGCAAATGAATGTTGATTTGAAAATCTAACCGGATGCGTGCTGGCGAATGTTTCATTATTAAAAATACCAATAATGAATTTTTGATGGGAAAACGTTATCAACCTAGAGCTTTAAATATGCTTTTGCCTATCCCATGCCCGTTGTTTAAATTATAATTACAACATCGCATGAAAAGCTAATTAAAATGATTCACTTTTATGCAACTCAAAAGTAAAATCAAAACATGAACATTACGTTAACCACCTGTGCCGCCCTTTAATTAGAAATTAGGTTAAGTACATGCTTTTGTAAGCCACTATTACCAGATTTGAGTTTTCTTAGAACTGCAGCCTTAAGATGTTTGACTTGCTAAACGTAAACGTACACCCGAGCAGCAGATGCATTTTAAACGTGTGATAGTTAGTATTGCGCTGAATTGAAGTAATATGGTTGCATCATGTTGATACACTCCATATCATTGCATCAAAAGGCAGCTAACTGGAACATAATAGTGAAGCGCGTCGCGACGCTCTCTAACGTGACGTGATGAGAAGGAAAGCAAGGCGCATAAAGTAAATGCACGCTGGTGCAGTCTTCAATCGCGGGTGTTAAGTGAGGCTGTATGGAGTTCCCGACCAGAGCATACAATAAGTTCGCCGTCCCCGGCGATGATGAATGGGCGACGACGATAATTATCGGCCTGAGACAGGCTGTATGTAATTTATGTGAGAAATTTCTGAAAATTGCTTACACGTACGAGCAGTCTTCCCTAGAGTTGGAGCTGGGACTGAAACGTTTGCATTGCGATAACGCAGCATCGCAAGGGATGAGTGCCTGACGGCGCAGTATTTTCGGGGGCGTTCGTATGTAAATTGCAGGTGTTGCGCATCTGACACCGTACCGCCGCCAAACACTGCTACACGTTCACCTAGTACCCTTGCTGCTTGCTATCTTGATGCATTCATTACTTGATAATTAATTGAACGGATGCACTGTAATATTGCTTTAACGCCGTTACCTAACTGCTGCCTACTGACAATTGCGTTTAATTATTCGCGTTAATATTAAGTGCGAATCTGTTTTCAAACTACTTTACTTAAGTACATAATTGTAATTAATTTACTTCTAATTATTTGCTAAACATTAAGTTTCATATACCTACTCGCATCGGAAGAACTACATAAATAGAAAAACTTTTCTGACCATTAAAGTGACCACTAGTGGTCACAATTCAGGTGAAAATGTGAC
Organism: Aleochara bilineata; assembly: GCA_003054995.1. Classification (NCBI taxonomy): domain Eukaryota; kingdom Metazoa; phylum Arthropoda; class Insecta; order Coleoptera; family Staphylinidae; genus Aleochara; species Aleochara bilineata. The sequence goes on from NBZA01002397.1 coordinate 51,945, forward strand.
CATTATTCGGATTTCAGTTATTTTTTTCCAGTTCTTCTCCATACAGTTCTTCTCTGCAAACGTTGCAAAAGCACTTTATCGAAATAAATGTTCACTCATCCCTTGTCTCTTCAACCAGGGACAGCGTCCAGCGTTCGAGGTTCATCTAAGCGTGACCAACGCCATTCCGTCCACTCTTTCAACCCACACAAAACATCAAAAGCTCTTTTGCACCATTTGCATACATACTAGGCTAAAACGGTGAAAAAATTCAATAGCGATTAGAAAGTTGACAAAGTGAGTGAAGTCAAAAAGTCATTTACACACTTGAGGAGCGTTTAATATGTAAATCGATTTGTTATTAGCCGAGTTGTTATTAGCAAACGCAGGTGCGACCAATCACCTGCGACGTCCTCGAAGGTATAACAAGGCAGGCAAAGTTTGAAAACTTCTTCGACTTGAAGACTTGCCGTGGCGTAATGCAATTGCATCAGACAAGGACCAGGACGATGCGGAAAGAGCAGCACGTTGACTTCAAGTTTCTGCAAGAATGGAGCCGAGCATAACGATTATGATTATTACGTTGTGCGTCGTGTTATGCACGTCTTCTTGGATTTATAATCAAGAATCAAGTTTTCTTCTTCTTCATTTCTAGTTCTTTTAGAGATCTTGGCGATCTCGTGGAATTTGTGGTTCTGTTTTCGTACCTATAATGTGTGGTGGAAAGGAGTTCTGGTTGAAATTCTGGTATAAAACCACTGAAACAAGAATGTACTAGCGCAGATTACGCATTTACAACGAGATTCGAATGTACAACGCAGTCGTGAATCGTTTCGTGTAATTAAGTCTAAAGATCCTTTAGAGCGGGCGATGCCAAGAGCCTTAAGTTTAGAATGCACGTGCTTGAAGAAAGAACGTGCTGCTAACAACGGGCAAACCGAACAAAACTCAACAGAGGCAAACACTTTAAAGAAATGAAACGCAACATCGGTTGTTAAATGCAAACAACGAACCGTACGTACACGTAATAGAACGCGTTTTACTTAATGATAAAAGAAAACACTTCTAAGAGAAGGCATTTTTAGCCTTCGTAGACAAGACAAAACGACCGAAAGGGTTAATAATGGTCGGGTGATAGGACAAAGTTTCCTGCGTCTCGAAAGGTGAAAGATGAAGATTGTAAAGTTTATTTTTTATTGTGCTATTACAATGTAATCATTGCCAAGGGCTCGTTTTCGCAGAGGCTTATTGTTGTTTTTTCTTCGGAGGCGCAGAGCTTTTTATTCGGTTTGGCGGCCTGCGAGCCAGCAGCAAAAACTTGTTCCATTCGGCTGCAATTGGGCAACTTTCTCGGTCGGCGGTGCGTATTTTGTTTGCTCGTTTTGCAGTGCGCGTTGGCGCGTAAGGATGAAACAATTTTCCGGCCAAGTGTTACAAGGATTCAACAATACCAAAGCAACGCAACGCAGCGCAAGACGCGACGAAATGAATTGCTGAGCGAAACGAAAAATTGAAACGAAAAAGTTACCTGCAATGCATGTACGACGCTCGGCCGTTATGTCAATTTATTTGTAAACTTCTTAAGATATCAAGACAATCATTTGACTTTTATACCGCGTCGGGGCCGTAAATTTAAACTTTTATTAAAATAATTTTGCTGTTTCTTGTCCTTCGAGAGACGATTTCAAATGCGACTTTAGTTGGACTAAAAAGGGAAAAACAGGAACACTAAGTTGTTATTGTTATTTTTATCGCGCAGCATTATATAGATCTGGCGTGTTTTTTCCTTCCCATTTCGCTGCGTTTTCCGCTCTCTTTCATTCTGCCATCTCTTCTAGCCTTTTTTCTACCGCCTGCATGCGCCTCTGTTATGCTTTATTTTACGAGTGCATCTGACGTTTGATGAGAACTTAAATAAATTTGCTGTTTTGCGTACCTATTTTCATGAAAATCAAGAAAATTCATTTATCCACGCTTGAATTTACGGTAAAACTATTCGAAAACGACTATAAATAAACCTAAATACAAATAGCTAACAAATACGTTTAATTAACAAATAAACAAATGTAAGTTTAATTACGGTACGAAACATTGATGAATACATCGTCAACGTCACAGGATGAGTAATGAAGAGCCGTGGTATCTATCACGAAAAGGTTGAAGTACAAAACGTTCGTTACGGAGATAATTTGTGTTATGATAATTGCAGCGTACTGGACTTGAGGCTCTGACAGGAGCAAGAGATGGACGAGCTGGGTCGTATTATTACAGCGCTACCGCCGTCATCGCGGCGATCATTTTCGGATTCGTCCTGCATGCAGCGTGCTTAATCTGCGTCCGTCCTGCGATTCTTTATCAAACCACCACCAAAGCAGCGCAGCACCGAGCATTTGGTACTCTGGTTACACAACCATCACAAAGGGCGAACGTAAACGTAATATGCATCTACCAGCGCAAACCACCATTGTTTCGGTCATTTTCCGACTTGTTCATTGCTTTTTGCCTGTTTGTTTATGGCCACCGCTTGTCCCACTTTACATCTGCATAAATATACGCCGTATTTGTTGATTTCATTGCATTTAAGCGAATAACTTTGCCCTAACTGAGTTTTATTAGTGAACCCTTGAAGGACGAAGGATAACACTTCATGAATGAATGAAGTGTAATAATTAATTACAAATTCTAGAGTCCTAGAGTTACTTCAACACCTACAGACTTTGACTTTGACTTGGTGAATGTGTTTATAATATCAGTAGACGGAGAGTAATTGAATTAAAACTTTGGTTAACTAGGTTTGGGTATAATTAGTGGGCGCTTAACTGTTTATGACTTTTAGTGATATTAATATCAAATACTTCCGCCTTATCACGGTGTGACTGAAATATAACTTGAAAAACCTATTTTAAAAACTGTGTACGTGCAGAATATTCAATTTCATTCCAACCTTACAAGATTATTTCCGGCGTTGCGCTTCAAGCTTCAACCCGTTTGGGTTGCAACCATTTTAGCTTTGTTAATGTGCTCAGCACAACTTGGTTCAGCGTCAGACTCGGGATATAAGCGAGACTGTAATGTTTTGGCCCCATTCAGCTGCATTTGTATTTGCTATTGTGCTGTCGTTTCATTTCGATACACATTCGATACGTTGCTATTTCAATTCCATTGCATTGCATGCGCCTCGGCAGAGAAGAAACAATCCTGAGAAAATTGTCTAGGTTTAGGCCACCGTCTAGCTATCACTATCGAGTCGCTTCGGAGTATTCGCAAGCGCAACGAAACACAAATGAAGTTGTTTATAGCACTGGACTGCACTCTGGGACGTTATCTCTGCAATATTCCACATGCAATGGATGCAATCATTGTGTGATTTCTTCAGAAGCATTTTGTAGGCATTCCTTAACACATTCCAGTATCAATTTATATTCAATATGAGAAAAATTTTACTTGGTTTTATAATTTTTGCTTAGGAAAAGTGCAATTTGATGGTTTTAATGATTTTTTGTAGGATAAATAAGTGAACAAAGAAATTGCAACTACATTGCGTGCGTTGTTCAGCGAGTTATTTATTTTAATAAAAATGCAAATGTTTGCGAAGCGACGCAGAACGAAACAAGAAGCGAAGTGCATTCAGTACTCTGGCTGGCAGAGAGAAGCGATTGAACGCGAAAACTTTAATTCGCGGCGCGGATCACGTCGGATGCTGGTGCGCTTTTGTGCCAAAGGAAAAATAATCGAAGGCAGGAAACGAGGTACTCGTGAATCCACGCCAGGCACACATAAAAATAAATTACGCTTGGGTTTAGTAAAACAATGCTTATACTTGGGTTCGTTTGAAGTGAATGTAGGTACCTATGTTTAAACCGAAGGTAAAACTGCGAATTAATCAAGTTAATTTGTTGAGTTTCTGCAGCTTTTAAAGTCGGTTCAAACATTTTTAATAAAGTTTATGAAACTTTACATACATGGAGTCAAATTTTTTCTAGTTGGCGTTGAGAATATTATGGTGAAATATCAGGTGGTTGAATCGAATTTCCGTGGTTTCAGACCTATTTGGTGCTCGCAGGAACTCACATTGGCGTAATTATTTGATGATACAGTTATGGTGCACATGCCTAATTTGTTTATTTGTTCAATTACGTAGCGGCAAATTCACACGCGGTGCGTACCATCGGTAAAACTCATTAAAACCCAACGCTGGCAACGGAAAAGTCAGGTCTGGCCAGGTTAGGTTAGATCTGGGCGAGCAGTGGTTGCCGAGATTATGATGATATTGATTTTATATTTGGAGTGCAACAGAATTGGCTTTAATTTTTTTACACCTAACCTGAAACCACTTCACCTACTCGTCAGCAAATTTGAAGGACCCACCAATCATGATCCTTCGCCGGCTTATCAGTTTATTGCTTTCTGATGACCTTTTATGAATACCCCAAACGGAATCGGTGGAGGTTAATACGAGCACCACAAAACCTGAACCCATATATTCATTATAGAAACCTCTGAATTTTTTTTATCCGCGGTTTCAGCGATAAATACGATATTATAAGACTTTTTATGATACATAAATCACTCGATCGTTTTGCTTCATAATAGACAGTCCAATAACGTACGAAAATAAATCCCTTGGGGGTTGAAGCGTTGATGGCTTGGGTTGGGATGCACTTATTCTTTCATTGCACCCCGTGGCACGATTGCAATTCTTGATATTTTCCAAGACTTTCAAAGATTCTTGGTTTAAACTCATATCCGAATATCAGCGTGCGTAGTCAAAAGTCAAATATAAGGAAATGAAAAATTCGCGAACGGGAAGACACTGATCGCTGATGGAATTGATGATAGGCGGTGATCCATGCGTTTCCCAATTCGCTGCACGCCGGTAAAAAATGACACCAATATGAGTACGTATTTCTTCATTTTCATTTCTGGCGGTACCAATGCGTGACGTTGCGCTGAAAACGCATTACCGTTTCATTCTCTATCCATTTATAAATCACGCAATTTTCCTTTGTTATCGATGCATGTGCTGGGTCTATCTGTATTTTTAATCAAATAATGCGACGTAGGTACCTATCTACATAAACGCACATTTTAAATGAGATTTTCCGAAGAGATGCAAGAAGGTAGCGAAAAAAGTTGTGTGAACTGAAAGAATTACAAATGCAAATTGAATGCCAAGCTAGGTCATCAGAGCGTTGAAGAGAAATAGTACACGAATACGATTCCCCCGCCCGGGTAATAATAATAAAAATGAGAGAAAGTTGACTTTTTTGGCGGCTGAACCAAAAATCCTCAGATTGTACTCTGCCATTGCCGCCCAAATCGAATTAGCAACTTTGTTTTGTTTCCCAGTTCATACCAAAGCCTTGCGCGAAGAGTTTAAATTTTAATCCGGTTTGACTTGCGAAATTAAATCCGAGCCGAACGCATAATAAAGATGGAATAATTCATTGGACTTGAGGTGTTTTATGATGCCTTTAGCGCGTTCTCGTCAAGCCAAGCCAAGCCAACTTTCCACTCGCATACTTCTTTGTTTCATTTTTTCCCTCTGTCGGCGACCGCAACCACCGCCCATTGGAATATTCAAGGATTCAGGTACGTCCTGACTGCACTCGAAGAGATTCCCAACGGGTTCCATATTAATTTCAATTTGCCGGTCGCCGCAAACCGCAGACATAGATTTAATGCAGTCGTTCTTCATATTTGCCGGCTTGCGCGTTCTGCTGATGATAATATTCAGGGTATTGCTTAAAGCACAATAGGAAAAATCGTTTAATTACTATTCATACGAAACGTCCGGCGCCAAATGAATGAATTGGTCCGCGATATTTTGCATTCTGCTTCCATAATAAAAAGTTATTTTGCATTTGGTCTCAAGTTAAATCGTAACTGGAAGCCAATGAAAGTTGAGTGCAAATCGAAAACGGTTCTAATGTAAAATTACGTTAAGTATGCGCATAAAATCGCTGAATTTATAAACTTTCCAGCTTTGCAGTATATCTTATGGCAACCCAAGTAGGAATCATATTTCAATACAACTTCAATACTATACACATGAATCATACATAAATCGTTGATTGTAGCAACAGCAGCGAGAGGAGAAAAGTAAAAATAGCTGGCTCATGTTCGTACGAATAGAATAGTGGAAATATCAAGGATATCATTCTTCCTTCATGTGTATATTTCCAGGTTTACGCAACTACCTATCGCTACAAGGTCTAACCATAAAAGTATCGAATATTCAAGAAGCAAAAAGTATCCGATTGAAGCTTTATTCTTCCTGGTTTGTAAAAGAATAAAAGAAACTGACCCAAATCCCTGCGTTATTCTTGGTGCGCAACTTCATAAGGATAATGCATTGGTGGGCCTTGTACCCTGCTTGTAGATACAAATATTGTATGTCATACATTTATTTGTTGCACGTCTTTTCCGTGTTCACATTTTATAACCTTTTGCCCAGTCCGTCGGCTGGCAACAAGAGGGGCACGTACACAGCTCGCATGTGAAATGTGTGTTGTGGATGCATTCTGAACCTTGACTGGCAGGATTGCGTGTTGGCTGAGCCGCAACGAGCCGAAATAATAAAATAGCATGCGAATCCGGAAAAATATGCCCGTCGGTGCGTCTTGCATATTCATCGTCCTCGTAAAAATTACATGCCTGCTGATGTTACCAACACGAGATGAGGTTCAGCGAGGAGCGCAAATCACACTAACCGGCTTGGATGTTGCTAACAGCACACAGCAAAGTTCAGCGTGTCGTTAAAGTAACTCTGTAAAGTACTGATATGTGGGTATAAGTATTGTAAAGAGACGGTAGCAAAGCAGCAAATCACAGTGACAACCTCTGACTGTAATGCTGATAAGGGACAGATGGACGCAATAAAATCCGAATGGAATATGATAAAATTAACAGCAGGATAAAGTGTAAACAGAACGACGGCGTAAAATATGAAATGAGGGAAATAGTTTTAAAATGTGACAGCGTGTTGTGTGTTGCATTTTCCAGTTCAACTTATCATCATAATCATCTGGTTTATGAAAGTGGGTCGCCAATTTCAAAGGATGTTTATGACCACGCTGCATCCTTCAAAAACAGACACCAGCGCCTCCAGTGACTTTTGTTGTGGAATGAAATACTTTTTCATCCGTATTAATTGCATGCATTCATCAGGATTTTAATTGCCATTTAATTAAACAAAATTTCACTCGTTTTATTCCATCTTGAACTGGCAGTAAGAACGAACAATAAAACAACTTTTTGGTCCAAAATAAATTAACATTCATTTATAACCCGGTCTGGCAGGGCAAAAAGATTATCTGGCCTAAGGCGCACAATAAGCGATAAGTTATCCTGAAAGCTTTTTCAATACAGGCTCAAATTGTGATACTGGGACGTTCATGCCGGGAACTCATTACAAAGTAACTTTGAACTATGGTTCCTCGCAGCGCGGCGCAGCGCAGCCTCCCGGTCTGCTTATATTCGCGTCTATAGTGAAGAAAGCAGGTGTCCCCGCCGGCAGGGCCATGATATTCACTCAAATGAGGTTAGAGCAGAAGGATAGGTTATTAAGTGCCAGTCTTTGCGCAAGACTTTGACTGAATGCCTCCGGAATCTCAGGACTCAAGGTATTTTTCACCCGGACCGGAGGAATTCTGTTACTGCGGCAACGGCAAGAAAGACCGACTCACTATCACTGCCATTACCGGATTGCGGCGCTGCGTTCTGCCAAATTTTGTTATTTTTGTTGGCGTGCATTGAACCATCCACCTGTAGTCAATGTTTATTGTCCTATCAACGTCACCGCATTACAGAGAAAAATGCTTCAACATTATTCATACATTTCAAAGGATGTAAAAGTTAAATATTTTAAATCTTTGAGAATCGAGATGTAGAATATCCTTGGTGTTTGTTTTGTTTTATCTGCTGGAGATTGAGTTGCGGCGAGGACAGAAGCTTTTGTCAGATAGTTAATCTTTATTTCTACGTTCCCATGAGGACACACATACTATGTAGTAACAAATACGTGGCTGGAGATATGCTCTGGACTAAACATCACAAACTAAACTAAAATCTAGCAACCCGGTTAGCTCACTACGGAATAGGAGAAACACCAGGAAGAAGAAAAAACACCCACACGTTTGGGAGCGAAGTACACATCAAGCTCACGCAAAACGACGACATAAACGAAGAAAGCACTGCGAAGGAATAAAGAAAAGCTAAAGGCGAACAGAAATAGAAAAGCGAAGGAAGATGCTGCTGGAAGTGCACTTTAGCCAAGGGGTGGCAGTTGCAGGACGAGGCGGAATTAAAAAGGATAATGCAAACGCAGCAGTACGCTAATGAGCTCCAGAACTTGTTTCGCTGCAATTTAATTGCGCAATAACTTTGTTTTTATTGCACTTGTTATATTCAGTTGCCCTAAGCTGCGAATATAAGCAACTTATTTGTTTAAGCGGCGCAGATTTAAATTTCTTTGGAAATCACTTCTGCTGACTCACACGCCAAGTCAACGTTCTGGAACTCTAGCATGATTGCTGGCCTTCGTCGGTGTGACAGCGTGAGTGAAGACAAAACGTCTCATTCGTAGCGTTTTTCCTTTCGGATTGATTGTGCGCCACTCGGATTTAAAGTCATACCCGCCGAGTGGAACAATTCGTAACGTCGAATCGAAACTGACGCGGGTCGAACTGAGATTAACGAGCCGACGCGTCGAGCAAAATCTTTATTCCAATACGCCGTGCCCGAGGCTCTAAATTGAAGAACAGTAGACCAAGGCTGAAGCAGGCGTCATGTGTTGCGGCTGCAGGCGCTCGTTGTCGCGAGTATCTCCTTTGTGCTAGCGCAGGGTGGTAGTGGCGCATTGCTTAATGTAACTGCTCCGAAAGGCGTGAAATTGCCAGGCATCGATTCGTTGCGTGCAAGGCTGACTTCCTAGCCAAGTGCCGACGACTGCGGCGCGTACGATAATCAAGAGCGACAACAAAGAGCGACGCGATTCCTAAACCACGCTTGAGGAATGCCCAAGGAAGGCTCAATGTGATGTGAACACCTCGCTTCTTGCTTCAGAATTCAATTCATTTATGATGTTTCACTGTCACTGAGTCAGTCCTATCCTTGATCAGAGCCGCAGGCTTTTGATCATTGCTCACCAGCTCCATCAGTGGCACTTGACGGAAGTAAATTCCTAGAAAATCGTTTCATTGTCCTACTAAATTCTAAACATAATCTAATTAAAATAGAATAGGAAATAGATAATAATAATAATAACAACTTGGCTATATACACGTGAACACGTTTTAAATTAGAATAGAGATGAGATTATTTAGAGCCTACTCTAAACTCCGACTGAATAACGGTTTTATCCAGATTTACTCGCTGCAGATAAGATTTGTCAATGTAATTAATGTATGAAACTATTAGATACCCCTGAAAACGTGTCGGACCAAAAGGACAATGCTCTTGCTTTAGTCCTGGCAATGTTGCGCACGTTCTAATAGATTTGTACAAATTACTTCGATTGTTCCTAAGAAGTTTTTAGTTTTTTGCTAATACATTCTAACATTGCATTAGGAAAATAATATTGGCACTTAAAACTAGTAAAAGTGCTATAAAATAGTTGTTCGTACGTCAAGCAGAGTGAAGTGTTCTTCAAGTGAATTCTCGCCGTTGCTGCACAGCACGTTGTCGGCGCTGAAGTATTGCGGAGAATGGCGGCTCTTAATTCCTCACGTAAATGCAATTATTTTCCGTGCTTTCAGTGAGAGCTTTGTTCACGTCGTGTACGTAGGTGTTGAGAGCGCGGTATCGGCATTGTGGCGACGAAATCGAATCAATAAAACTGATGGATGGCTGGAAAGTAACTTAGGAACAGATGTAGGTGCAGGCGAATGGCGAAACGAACTAGTTTCGCCACCGCCAACAAACAAGTTTCGAATATAGGCGTAGGCTGTTTAATACCTTCACAGGCGCCGAGGTGTAACTTTCCAAGGCTTCTGCCTTTTTCTTCAGAGCGCACGTGTGCTTGCGGCGCGACGAAAACCTTGCCAAAGACGGCGGCTTTCGATAAGGCGACAAGTTGCCGAACTGAACGGCGGCAAAGTCTTTAAAAACTTAAAAGTTACTCCCGACCACTCCACTTAGGTACAGACTCGACGTTGTAATAAAGTTAGGCATGTGTTCTTCGATTAACAAAAAGTCTACAGTCGACAAATGTCTATAGTTATTTATTTTCTGCTTTAGAGTTACGTAATAATTAATGATGATTATGCATTCTGGCGTGAAATTACAGTACAATTCCAAGCAAAGCAAAGCAAAGCATAGGATAAAAAGTACGGAATCAATCAAAATGTGAAAAAGCACAACACTTGCTGGAAAAAATTGTGCTGAGTGTCGCCAGCTTGAATAAATATCAGTGTACAATGCTGGCCTGCCTTCGTACGCATTCATTCCTTTAAGTGCGAGTGTAATGAATCATCATTTGATAATAACTGTTATTACGAATGAAAAATGATTGCGGTGTGCAAATTTCCCTCTATTTGGGTTGTTTATTCACCTGCTTATGAGTAATCTAATACAAATAGTACAAAAAGTATACTGTGCACTATTGTGCACTAAATAATTTATTATCCTGGCGATGATCCACCAGAATTTTTATATAAGTAGAGTAATATAGTATCCAGGGATGGTAATATACATACTGACATAGTTTTATGAACCAGGAAACTCAAGAGTTTTTTTTATAAAAAATGTGCAAATTAGTTGTATACCTGTCAGGAAACGAAGTCATCTTGAGTTTTATACGGTGATCGAACATGATTTTCTAATAAAATTATCGAGGGGCGATTTATTGAATATTCAAATATATACGGCGGCGGCGGCACGAATTGCGGCGACGTGTCGCCCACTCACAGTCAGTGCGCGCGTGGCAAAAAGGTAATTTCCTCCGCCATCGACGGTTCTGCGGCGCAGTTGGAGGACTCGACTCTTCCCGGCTCCTCGGCACATTTGGCCCAGCTTAAGCTATTTGGATGCGAGCCGGCGGAGAAAAAATATGATTGGACTTGATTGGAAATTCAGCCGGCGTGTCGGGCTATTACTACGTGGCCGACCTTTCGGCTTCCCCGCAGGCTCCCCGGAGGTCGCCGTTGCCTATTGCTATATCTTAAAGCCGGAAACCGTCGAAAAATCAAGCGAGGCGATGAAGCGGCCCAGGAAAATCAAAACTCCACGAGGAAGAGTTACTCGATGTCTATTTGGCTGCCTAGCACGAGCCAGGAAGGCAAGACCAAGGCGCAGAAATTGTCTATTGTTGTCGGTGACCTCGATCTCTTCGAGTCATCCGCGTTTTCGTCGCTTTTGCATCGCGTTTTCATTTATCCTGCAGCTTGCGCTTGCGACGCGCGCACTCTTAGAGGATAAAATTTATGTTGCAATATACATAACTTGTCCTTACTTCAATCGTATCTGTTTTACCATCACGTCTTGGGCGCTGCCAGCGCCATAATTTTTTCCACCCCGAGTGGATCTCTGCTTGCCACCCACCAGCGCTTCGCTTCCCAATTCGCATTCTTAAGCTGAATAAATATTCCCCATGCTTTCAATATCCAAACTCCCGATGCTAAAGAATGCTCTTGTTAGACAACGCAGTAACAGAGTAAATTGAATTGAAAAATCGTATTTGTTTCTTTTGCATTTTTACTACACAATATGAATATTGATATCGCATCTTGCGGAGCAAACTTGAAATATATTAGAACATCTCTGCTTGTATGTATAAGCATTTGAATATCTCTCTAAACTTTTACATTCTTAGCGTACGTACAATATGCATAGAATGTCTTTCTGAGGATTCTTTGTTCCTACATTGAAATCCGATAAGAGCTGAGTGACTTGGTCGGTTGGTTGGTTGGCGCAGTGGCGAACGTTATTAATTCATGGTGAGTGAGTTTGGCGGTTTCTGAGGCTAGCCCTCCAGTGGTGTACATAATGTACGCCGGCAATGCGTAATGAATCCTTTTTCTCTTTTTGTTCGTTGCGCACAAGGCGAATTTTGCGGCAGAACGTCGAATTGGCCATCAATTAAAACACCACCACCAGCAGCAAGCAAGCGCGCACGTCAGCACTGATTACATGCCTTCAGCGAGCATTAATTTGCTTCTCATTTAAAGCCAAATAAATAAAATCAGTTCGAAACCAGTTCAAATTAATGAGCCTATTGCATGACTACATCAACATAATCCACTATTAATCCACACACAATGCCCAAAAAAGTTCTCTTCACGTATTCTTCGCCGTTCACTCACTTTTTGAGCTTTAGATTTATTGATCAAAGTTCATTAAACGCTCTCACCATTATTCTTCAATGATTATTAATGACTGCTGAAGATGGTTAGTTAACAGCTATCAATAAACTTTTCGATTCCACGCTGAGGCTCGCCAACAACCATCAAATAATTAAATTAACCGCAGGGAAGTTGTAAGCGCGCAAAACTGATTAATGCCAGCTTTTTATCGAGCCTGAAAGACGGATAGAATGTTGCCACATATAAGAATTTTCTTTCTTCTATTTCTTGTTTAAACAGGATTCACTCTTTATCCTTTCACCTAATGGTGCGATTATGTGCTTGCCACTTATTATTTCTCTTGAAATTTGAGGTTTTACACTTTTAGATTTAAGTGGAGTTGCATATATTAATACAGTAGACAAGACGCAAGAGCAAATATATATGTGATTGCGTATTAAAGCTGTCGGTGAACTGGAGTGACTATACAAGAGCTTCGTACGTGAAAGCTCGTTCAGGACGAACACGCATAAGGCGGATTTAATTCCTAATAGCACATTCATGTTGTCTCATTGTTGCTCCTAATAGAACGAAACAAAACATGTCGGCCCAGTGCCTGGAACAATGGGGCTTTTATCTATGATTAAACGCTAGCGCAAGCGAAAGCACAAGAAACGATCGAAAAATGCTTAACGCAACAATTTAACGGTTGCTTTAAGTAAACAATAGACCAATGAAACGCAACGTAAATTTGTTTACGACTTTAATAACTTCTCGATTAAATTGGAATACGACTTTATAGTCAATAAACTGACTGACAAAGGTACCAAATGCTAGTCAGTTTAATGAAAAAATTACCGAATGCAAATTAGAGTGAGGGTTGAATAACAGTAACAACAAGTATAAAAGCGCGGAAGATTGGATGCGATGATGAAAAAATCGTTTGCACACTGTCAATAGCAAAGCCCGTATGTGGTGGCGGCTTCTGGGTATCACGCATATGGGTGTACAAAGAGTAACAATGTCGAACGCAACCGAAATTTATTTAGTATAAACAGCAAAATCCCATCGCGAGAAAACTAACACCGTAGCGGGCGCGTAAAAAAATCATATATGGGGCTCGGATATTGCTCGTAAAATATCCTGGCATGCGTCGGGGGTGGGTTTTATGTACTTGCGGCAAGACGCTGAAGACAAGCGACGTCTTAGAGCACATCAACGTGTGACGGGACGCCGTCGCCGCCGAAGATTTTCATTTACATGCAAAATGCGCTGAAATTTAAATCGCGACGCAAAGAACGACAACCAACTTCGATGTCGGCAAGGACAGTGCTGCTGGCGTCTGAAGTGTGAGGGATGAGCATGTAACAGCGCTTGACTTCCCAAGAAATATCAAATTTAGCAAGAAGTGCAGAGCCAACATACGCAGCATACTGCTGGATGTTGAAGTGCATCAAGTATTTTTACTCCCTGCATATTTAATAAAGTCTCGTGTAAGTAACTTCTAAGCGCGTATTGACTAACATGTGTTGTGAGTTTGTTGTTTATTCTGAAACTCCACGCGACGCGACGCGAACCGTTATTTAGGTTAATGTTGTTTCCTAATTTGTAATTATTTAACTTTGCTATGCTCATAATCTTGGTAGATTTAATTTATGTACGCATACAGAGATTATCTTTTGAAAACTTGCTGAAAACTAAAATTAATTCAATTTAAATATGAAATTTAAAAAAAAAAAACTGAAATATGTATAGAAAGTTTGATATTTTTTATGCGTCATGGTTGATGTATAAACTGCTTCCCGAAGTACAAGTGTCGGACAGGGTTAGATCCCTCGCTCACTCGGTCTAGTGCACTCCATTGCGCCGCAATGGGGACCGGAATAGGTTTGGTCCCCGAACCCTTTAATGCATTCATAACTTCCGATATGTCTCTCCACTCAGCATCCCTGCCATGCCTGGCATTGAATGCGACGCATGCGACAAAACTAAATCTTCGAGTTCTACATCTATAAAAAGGCTCGCGTGCGATGGGAACAATGCATGTATTGTATTGAAATATAGAAATAAGAAATGTGTTGTCGCCCACGCGCATCAAACAGCACACGCGCCGACGCGACGGTGTATTCGTAGCTCCCTGTCGGGTGCGGCAGCAAGGGACCGATTTACATTTTTATTCGATTTAAATGCAACACACGACCGAACGAGAAATCTGAATCTTTCTTGTATGATATTTTCGTTCTCGCTGCGCCATTCGGCATCGTTTCGCCATCTTCATATCGTCGAAAGCTAAGCCACTCGCTCTCGTCCTTCTCGGACCTGATCGTTCCGATGTGAGTTTCAGGCTCTGGTCAGACCAGCTAAGCTGCCATGTGTAATGGAACTTTGGGTGGTACGTTATGTAAAGCTTTCTCACTGTAATAACATTCAATAATATTCGGCAGATCCCATGTACTTTGCGGGAGTTTACTTGACCCGAAATCGGGTCATTTGGGTTACTTACTCTGCCCGCGATTACTACAACTTCTTATTGTTATATGAATAGCAATGGTCCAAGCTACGTGTACTTTGGTCACGGATTCGACTCGCAGTTCAATGTTTAACATACTACTTGACCCAAAACTTGTTCTGGTTTAAAAAATTCAATTCAAGTGCCAAACATCGAAACCTTGCTCTTTGAATTGGATTATGACAAGGTATAGCTTTTCACAGTTAGAAGTAGGTATAACATAGTATGAAATATCAACTATTGAGTGGTTACGTTATTGATGCTTGTTCTCTGGCTTGCGGGTCTCTTTCAACAGAAATTGCCGAGTCTTTTGTACCTCCCAACATCATTTGTCCAATCAACAAGACGCTCCAGGGACATTGAGCATCGATGCCTTTTGCAACAGAAAGAAAAAGTGCGCTGGTGCCGAGAAAATAAAATTGCAACTGCAGGGTAGACGTCAAAGAAGACCTGGCACCTTTGAATTCTTCCAGTATTTCTCTTCTGTGCTTTTCTAGATTTAGTATTTTTTTATTTGCGTTACGCTGGGGTTCTTCATGCCTTGAACGATCTCGATGTGCGTTGGGATATCACAGTCTCCAGAGACACAGATTCCAGTACGCTTGTAGAGAAACTAACATTACAGAACAGTCTACAGACTGCAGTCTTGTCCCCTTGGCTTCTCTTTAACACTATTTTAAGCAAACCGGAAAGAATTTAAAGTTACATTTGAACGAGACTGGAAGCAGAATATGTACAGTCAAAGGTAGTCTGAATACTTGCATTTTGTTAAGAAATTATCGAGCTCTATTGATATTCAAGTGTGAAGTTTACGGAAATATTTCTTGTTGGCATTCACTGTATTCTAGCGTTTTTAATATGGCGTTGCGTCTGATTTCTTGAAAAACATTTTAAACAGCTTGGCATTCAAATGCAATACGTGTCCATCAAACGTAGCTTTTTGCGCTCCCTTAAAGCATATTGCGCCGGATTTATTTTCTAAGTCAGAGGCGTCAGTAAAAACATAATTGCCAATTAAAACTTTAGCCCAATAATAAATATGATTTGTCTGTGACGCTGAAGGTGGCGCAGCCATTGGTCTGAGGTCGGTTATCTCATCGGCGTTTGTTATTTTTAGCAATGGTCCCTGGGCCGGCAGCTTGGCTTGATTCGAAAGGTGAGATTGTTTGCTTTCGGTCCTTAGAAGTTACCAGCCGACTCCCAAGGCGCTCGCCCGATAATAGTCCTTGTGCACGAAGCAAGCCCAAGCGCGGCGCAAGGACAAGCGCAGCATGCATGCAGGAAACCCGTTCGCAAGGAGTAAGTCTTCGGCGCAAATCCATCCGATACGTGTCTGGAAACGAAATCCTTTCGGGGACCGCAACACAATTTGCTTTTATTAAATCCGATAATGAACTACCAACTAGTTTCCAACGGTCTAAACGAACCAAACTATTTTTATTGCACCCCAATCAATTGCTCTTCTATTTGCTTTTTATCTTGACGGCAATTTATTTTTTACGGCAGAGAGATGAGGTGATTTGATAAAATTATAAAAAGTATAAAAAAGTAACATGATTTCGGGGGAACGTGCGCGTAAAAAAGTGTATTAATTTTTAATTTAGTAAAGTGTTAGCCGAGCGTTTATGAAATGTCGAATTGCAGTGCGTTCACGCTGAAAATGAGGAGATGATAGCATCGGCGAGTAGGAATCGAGGCCGACACGAGATTGTATTGCACATTGGCAGAGTTAATGCACGCGGAATTTTTACTTTATTGATATTAAGCGGTAGTTATCCTTGAACTTCCAATATCCGAACATGCAGTCGATAGACGCGTTCTTTTTTTGCAATTACACTGCCATGCCGAGTCAAGTATAAGCACTTCTCGGCATTGATCGGCTTCTTGGGCAAGACGTTCAAGCACGTGGAGCACGTCAGAACCAAATTTCTCCAGACTAATGAGTCCCTCCGATACGCATTGAGAAGTTGGAGCAGAAGCGAAGCGAAGCAAAGACTTTGGTCCAATAATGATTTCCATTCGAGTACCACGCATTTAACGTGCCGCTTATAACTTCTGCACAAAATGAGCTTCTTATTAAATAGCGCTTAAGAATATTTATTATAGCAATATTCTTATATTGACAAACATAATTTAAAAATATCAAAATATGATTTCCAATGGTTTTTAAAAACTATTTGTATTTTTTAGAAGGAAATGTGATCAGATTCACATCTACAAAAAGATGAAAATTGAATCCGCTCCAAGGAAAAAGTCATAACCCGCAAAAGCTGACGTACTTTTCGCTGATGAAATTTTTATCGTTATCTTATTTTCCGCATTTTGCATTTTTCTCGCTGGATTTTTGTCGACTGTTTTATGCATTCATTGTACTGTAAAACAACAGCAATATAACTTTTGGTGCCTCTACTGGATAATCCAATAACGCCTACTTTTGCCTAGTTTCTGTCTAAAGCAAACACATTAACGTAAATATATAATGTAACTTGATAAATAACACGTATGTTTATTTTGATGAGCTCGCCGATATCCGTTTGCGTTTGTGAAACATTCCCTTTGTTACAGACCATATAACCATATAACAATGCTATTGTTTTACGATCATGATACGAAAAATACCCGTACATATGACTTTTTATGACATAATTTTATCAATAAGTATAATGCACTAGAAAAAAACTATTCAATTATCCTTTCAACCTAAAAACCTAGATAAAAAAGTGTTGAAGAATCTTGAATATTGTTGGTGAATAATAAATCTCAAAGCGATACCAATATAAAAATCATTAGCAGTGCTGTCTGAATGTTTTTATTGTGGCAGTGTTAACATATTCCAATCGATTCTCATGCGCATTCGACCTCTTCTTGTGGTAGCTAAGGTACTGAAACTCTCTATTTTCTTTTTTACGATTATAACGCAATAAAACTGCTGCCAAGGAAACGGAAGCAAAACGCAAAAAATAATGCAATCCCCGTTTACTATTCGGCCGCGGTTGCGATATTTAATTGAAATAAAAAGCGTCGACTACTGTATCGAAGGAGCACAGGCAGGACGATTCACTGGCTCAATAAAACGAATTGCATTTCAGTGCCTACGATGAACAACGACTACCCTACTCTTTACTACGAACTCACTTGTTTTTTCCTGCGCCCTGGGAGAACAAACACGCTGTGAATCCTTGAACCTGTTGCATATCCTGAAACAAAATGAAATGAAATGAAATGAACTGCGTTCTTACTGGCAAATCAATACACAAACAAAGCTTTCAGAAATGAGTTTCAACAAAAGTGTAATAATTTAAATCGGCAAGCAATAGTTGAGTTGGTTTTTGTTGAAAATAAACGTGAATAAATATTGAAGTTTACAGGCGCCGAGTGCTGGCTTTAATTAATTGCAATGAGCAACATGAGCATGCCGTGCACGTCCGGTCACTTTGCAAGAATCCATTTCCAAGCGTTCGTAATGCTTATCCTGGTGGAAGACGGCAAAGGGTTGGCCCAACGTCGTCGACGAGGCTTTGAATGAAAAAGGACGACGGAGGACCACTAAGGGATGTCATAATGCCAGCGGACAAGCGCAAAAGCACGTTTCAACGACGTTCGTATATTGCCTGGTTGGTGATTCAATTATCAACGAGTCGCTGAGACGACTGCCACTACCAACCCAAGACAACTGCTTGAGTGACTGGATGACTTACAAACTTCCCCGGCCCGTCTGTGATTCAACTTGACTTAAATGCCTACCCTTTTCGTCGTTTTCTTTCGCTTGCAAAATAAGTTTAAAATGCAATTAGGCAAGAGAATAAATAAGTTACGATCGCGTTCCCAATTGGCAACTTGAAGAAGAAGGAAAAACTTTGCAGCTTCAAGCATACGCATTGTTAAATTTTAATCTGGCACTCATTTGCCAGCTTTTAACAAGTTGGAATCTACGATGGTACTAAGGCGAGGTTTTTATAGCCAATAACTTCCGGTTTTTTACAGTGTACACACTCGGCGGTGCGCACGGCCACGAATATTAACTTCAATCGCCCGGTTTCATTCCACAATGCGATTCACAAAGCGCCGGCAGAAGAAAGGCCACGATGAAAGGAGCTCAATTAGCACCGCTTCCGCTTCTGCTGCTGGTGCTGCGGCAAGGAAAGTGGAAGTGAAAAATGAAAGACGCTCCTTGCGAGTGAATAATTGAGTAATGAATTTTATTAGCCTTGGCATGTAGCTGAAACATTTTTTAATTAATCATTTTGTGTTGTGTTTCTTATTCTCTTGTTTTATATCAGCATTGAAGCATCCAGCAGTGGGAATAAAGCGCTTTTAGATTGAATTCAATTAACTCGAAATGGCAAAATTAGATAATGATCGGTTTCAGTCCGTTCCGTGTCAGAGAGGATAATGTTTATCGATACCTTTCATTGCCCCAGCGCAAAAATCAAAGCCAATTTAAATGCGAGCGCGCAATTTCATTCCTTATCTAATCAATGAAGCGTCTCCATTGGCAATCTCGGCGAATTCATTATATCAAGCAATGCAACCAAGCGTACCATGTTAATTTTGAAGGAATGCTGAAAAATGGAAGACGAGATTCTCATAAAACAACGAGCATCTTATAAGATGTGAAGCTTGATGTAGATATCTAGTTACAGTTTGCAACTTGATAAGAGTTCTGCGACAAATACGCCTACGCGCGGTTGCTGGAAGAGCAAAGAAGAGCAGAGCAGAGCAGAGGCTTGCTGGAAAAGTTTATTCCTTCGACGAAGAAATTTATTACAAACTGGAAGCGAACGAAACGCGTACAAAAATAAACTACAAGTTAAACAGTTTCTTTTCCTTGACGGTAACTCAAGGCAACTGCAATCTACCTGAAGAATGACATTCTCATGTAACTATGTAATCAATTCTTTCTGAATTTATTTACTTACTTACGCAGCAATGCGACTGACAGATTGAAAATACTTTAAGTATGATTGATACCGAGTGACTCAATTTACTAAAAGCTACGAATTGCTGCCTTGCGCTTACGTTGCGCCATAAGTATCATCATTTTCCGATCAGGTTGCTTCCACACCGACAAATGAATAATGAAAAACGGCAACTGATTTTACGATTTTTCCCACCATTTTCTCATTCTTTTGCTCTCGTTTTCGTTTCGATTTCTTCTTCTTGGGGATTCGCTTTGCTCATTTCCACTTGCCTTCCGCCGGAAATCGGATTATACGAATACAGATAACTAATTTACGCGCCTTCTTCAAGGATTTCTTTGCAAATTAACCTCAAAAAAGTTCAATTACTCACAATCAGACGTAAATATTGGCAGTAACTCGTAAAAGATTTGTTGTTCAAATTCAAAAACACATAAATCCTCTGCTGGCGTGTGCATTTCTGGGCTCGCGCTTGCAATTGTCGTTTTGTTATGATAGATTAAAGTTTGGCTGCAGCGGAAGACGCCGGCGACTGGCTGTAAATCATAGCGCATGTATCCACGCGACGATCCCTCGCATCTCTTCCTGTTTCCTCGTGCGTCAGGCTGACACGATTGCTAATTTAGACGCGCCTGTGCCAAAAATGCACGAAATGGGTGAAAGCCAACAGTCAAGAAACGATTACTGCCAAATGTAGCCAAAGAGCCAAAAGATTCTGCTCTTGTCACTGTTACTCATAACATAAATAGATAGCTCTGCTCTCGCTCTTAGTCTTAGATTATGCGTTATTAGGAAAAGAGCATCATCGAAACAATATGAAAAGCACATAAACGTCATCGCGTCGCGTTCTTCGTCCTGGTAAGTTATACGCGATCGTTTTACGATCCTGTCGTCGCATTGTGATCATGGGTGGCGGCCGGATGTTGTGTCGCGCAGAATTACGATTATTATCCTTATGGCAGCCATGAGTGTCCTCCTTAAATTTTCCCAGTGTTCTTGAACTCAGTTCTTGAACGAGCAATCTGCCTCCAAGCGCGTGATGTCCTGTCGTATCGAGTATTGCAAGCAAAATAAACTAAATAATTGAAGATGAAACTGGCGGACACGTCACTTCCTTAACTTAGAAAACAATGGAGAACCCGATCCAGGCACGTCCGATGCCTTCGCTTAGAGCAGCAAAGATATGAATTCGTGTTCGGCCGCGACGTTTGCAGACTATCGCCAAGCAGGCAACATCCGGCCGACTCAAAGACTCCAATACCCTTGGAGGAACCCGCTATGAGTTCATGCACATTGGCAAACAGCAATCTTCCTCCAGACACGTCGTCTTGCCTTCGAACTTATCGGTCCACTGCAGTTGCGTTGCGTGGAATTGTGACGGGTCGTGTGGTCATGTTAGCGGTTTGCCAGCATTGGAATACTTCCTGCTGGAATGTTGTTAGTCATAATGGATTGTCAAACCACCAAAGTTAAGCGTGTTTTTCTTAAAATTCAATATGTGACCTTAAGTTTTTCACTGGAAAGCAGCAAAAAATATATTGGTTTACCAAATGTTACATCAATTGCGTTAGATCTGGTAGCCCAGTGGCAGAAATGAAGATATCTCGAAGGAAAAGTGTAGGTTTTTATGTACAAACGTCGGGAAAATCGGAGCTTTTCATAACGACCTAATGGCTTTTGAATGGCTTAACATGCCAGGCATAGATACGTTTTCATCTTTGCCATTTCCAATGTGTCTTTTTCTCGTCCTGAATGTGACCGGCGTCTCCTCTGATGCCTTTATAACTTTAGAAGCCAGCGAATAAACGAAATAAGTCAGCAGCGGACGAATGCGGATTAGATAAGTCCTCAAGCGTTCCAGAACTCGAGGCTCGGGCAAAGTCCTAGAAAATGCGCCATGGCAATAGACATTTGTTTGCCGATTCTGTACTGCTTGTTATGTTCATCCGCCGTCATAAATATAACGCCCGCAATGTCCCACGCCCGACTAAGTACACGCTCCGGGTCCGGGGACATGTAAAAGCAGCCGAAACAGAACACGAATACGAACAGACGAGAAACGACTAACAAAAAGTGCTTGATATAAACAAGAAACGAAAAAAATAGAACAAAAAGTATCCGGGAAGTATTGTCGAAGGAAGCCAGAGCTGCTATCTGCGCAATTTGGCTCGGAAAGAATTAAAAGACTGAAGGATTGAGTTATTACACTTTCAGACAAACTCTAATCAGCCGAAGGAAGCCGATATCTCTTAGCAAGTTGGTGCAGGGAAGTTTAATTTATTCCTTAAGTTGCTCATTTGTCGTCAGTTTTTTTACTTCTACGTCTACCAAAAAAGTGAAACTTGAATATACCTATAAGTACCTACGTATCTCTTGGAATGTCTAATGGAAATATTAGAACTTCTTCTTCAGTTCTATACAGAGTGGAAGAAAGTAATGCTGAGACAATTGCAATTGAGTCATAACCATTCGATTTTACGGTGTTAGACTTCTCTGCTCTTGGCAGTTGGTTGGCTTATCTCCAAAGAAGACCGAAGGAAAGGCAAGGCAGGTGTTTGTTTTGTTTCCGCCGCATATGTGCCAACATTATTGTGAATTTTTTCTGCATGCAAACGCTGAACTTACAGGAAAACGATCCGTGACTGGATGTGCGACAAAATAAGGTGGCGCCCAAGGAGATACGAATGAAAATGAAAAAGGGAAATAGCATCCGGGTAATGGATTCCGCGAGGAGTATCCAGCAGGATAATCTGATAATGCACGTGTATGTATATGCATACAATAAATACTAAGCAATATGCCTTGGAGAATTCCGCGTTCCCTCTGCGTATCTTTCTGCTAGTCGGGCCTTTTCTAAACTGGAGACGAACCGACACCCGGAACCAGAACATAACGAACAATGTTTCTTATTATAGTTTCTTTGCAGGACTCGCGCATGAGCATTATAGCCGCGAATTTTCAACAAAAAAAGAAGGAAAAAAAGATTATTTGTTATATGAATATCGCAAAACTGTTTTCAGCTTTGTACACTGCGTAGTTTACACTTTCTTTTGGTACTAATATAAATGCATATGGATGCAAGGAAACTGTTCTACAAGCTGAAATTGCCGGCGTTATTAATAAAACAATTTATATTTTCAGCAAGCAACCCATCTAAACAAGTCTGCCAAGGGGTTCAGAAGCTTGTCGAACTTGCCACCAGAAATCGGGTCACCCTTTCGTGGACCAAAGGCCACGATGGCAATGGAGGCAACATGCCAAAGAAGGTAGGTATGGTATGGTTTTCAGACTGGATTAACTAGGCAGGCCATCACAAGGGCCTTGCAAGTAAAAGAGGAGGAACGACATCGCAAGGCATGGCTGGAAGCGGAGTGTCGGCATGCACGGTCCACCATGCTCTCCCTATCCAAAGAAAGGAGCAAGCGCATACTGGGAAGGTCCAGGAAAGAAGTCCAGCTACTCACTTTCTACTATACGTGGCACGGACCCTTTAAGAAACACCTTCAACGCATGGGTATCAGCACCGACCCAACATGTCGAGGTTGCGAAGAAGATGACGAAACGGCAGAGCATATTCTCTTCGAATGACCGGCGCTACTTGACGCGATTTAAGGCACTCGAGGCAACATTGTAAACCTATCAAACAAACGTTGAGGTAAAGTAAAATTCAATTTTGCTGAACGGTATATTCATCTATAGTTGATTTCAAATTAAATTCGTAATCAAAACAGATAAAAGATTACGTTATATGTACTGTGAATTACGATGCATTACGAATTATGGTATTACTCCCTGAATTAACACACA
>NBZA01002397.1:78057-102783 GCA_003054995.1 Aleochara bilineata
ATGCTGATCCGTCAAGTGGTTTTTGTAATAATTAACGAAGTCTGTTTGACATGGAAAATCTTTTATTTGCGCAAGGAAAAAGTTCTGCACACAAAAGTCAACTCCTTTCTTGGTTCCTTGGTACTTTCTTATAAAAACAACATCAATTTTCTTATGCCACGCTTGAGGAAATGTGTTTCTTCTGGGTTTTTCTTTCTGCTAGTGTGTCATTTACGGCGTAATTAAATAAGAAGTTGGCGTTCATTACTAAATGAAACTTAGGTAAACTTGGTTAGATGGATATAAAGCTAACAAACTTTTCTATTTAGAGCCTCATCTTCTACAAATAAATTTGTTATAGAAGTTTGCAGTGCTATACAGCTTGCATTTTCCTGCCTGGAATCTTCAGTAAAAGGCTTCTTGCCTTCAAGACGATTAATACCCACGTCATCACATTTCGCCTGCAGTTGTGCAAAACGCGTCAGAAAAAGGAACACGAAAACGCAGTTGAATTATAGCCCTGATGACGTAAATATTTACGTAATTTAAACGAGCGTGGCGCAGTACAAGGACGTGCGACAAACGACGAGCGACGGAAATTGAGAACCATCGATACGAATCGAATCGTTGATCGCTGGACGATGCAGGGGCTCCAGGGGATGACATACACGCTGAATTGAGCTCAGCAGAGTACAGTTCCCTGCACATCCACTGACGTCCTGACTGTATCTCCACCCTTGGCGAGCCAATACCTTGATTGGTTTTTGTTCACCTATCTGTCGTGAATGTTACGTTTCTATTTCTGCTACAATGGGGCGCTGTAAATGCCAATGATCCATCGATCCTTGATTAGGGTGGAGTTCTTGAAAAAGTACTCAATTGGGAAGTGAATTCGTGCAGAAAAAAGACCCCGGAAGTGCATTTTTGCGACGCATTTCCGGCCGGCTTACCGAACTGGAACTGTAACTGGAACTCTGCTCCGCTGGCTGGAGAGATATTTTCCGGAGTGACATAATAAAGATGAATTCGCAAATTTACAACCAGACCCTATAAATCAATTCGATGCTTAAACATCGTTATTCAAAGCGGGCGACATGCACGTGCTGCAGCATGGCCTCCACTCACTTCCGGTGCATGCATTCCGCCTCTCGTTTCTCGTTTCCTCCGTGCGTCGCCACTTGTTATTTCAACTATTTGTTGATGTTCGCGCATTTGTCACTGAACGTTAACGCATTCCGCCATCTCTGGTGCACTTCATTCATCTATCCATTCATTCATTTTGGAGCAAGAATGAAAAAATGCGGTGTGAAGATGTTAACGTCTGATATTGTTGACCTTGTTGAGGGATATTTATGACACCTCGTCGTGCGTGAATCTAGATTGTCGCTGGCTTGTTTAGTCAGTCTTGCTGCGCCCCTAGAGGTCCTGCATCTTCAGCCGTGACAATCGCTCAGCCACCCAGGGTGGCCGCGGAAAGCTGCAAGGATTGAATACCAATGCAACTCTCCGAGGTCGTTTATTTCATCTTCTTTGCTTGTTTTTACCTTTCCACTCTACGCTCTGCTCACCTTAACGCATGTCTTGCGTGCTTTTGCTTTTTATTTCCCACTGGCAACCGTGTGGATGAGCACCTGAACCAGGCAGGGAACACATTCCTTGGGCATTCCAACCAAGTGTATTAAAAAACTTGCACTCGGGTTGGAAACAAAGTAGGAATTTTTAATTTGATACTACTTAGTTGTTTTCATTCAAACACTGTGTAACAGATGCACTTTAAAGAATTTGTAATTGTATCTGAATTTAGAATTTAATCTTAAGCAGTTTTTTATAATGACAAGACGGTTAAGGTACATATTTGTAAGAAAATTGCTGAAGAAAAGAAAAATGCTTACATAATCACAAACAGGCAGAGATGTTGAAACGAAGCTGCAAATAATTATTGAATTTCATTTCCATGCGACGCGGACGTGGGTGCGTTCGGTGAACCGCGTGCGCTGCTTATGCCAACGCAAACGTGAAAATAAATCGACGTAAGGGAAAAACGCAGCGTCGCCATCGTCGTAGGTGATTGGAAAAAGGCGCGATGATCAAAAGGAAACATTTATACAGCCGATCGGTTTCGGTATTGAATCGCGAAGATTACTTCCCTTCCATTGGAATGTAAATAATTACATAATCTGGCGGGCTGTAAGAAGTGCGGTAAATCTATGTCCTCGTCGCTGCTCAGCGCGCATCGGGGGTGCGTTTTTAGATTTACCGATCATTCGCTTTTTTATTCTTGTAACATTTATACAAAGGGTTAATAAATTCATCCAAAAATATTTTTTTTTAGTTTTTAAAGAAATTTAAACTTAGAATTGATTTCTTTTACAAATCACGAAAAGTAATTTTGTATTTACGTTTCATTCAGTCATTTATTTGGTCATTTGCTGAGGCATACATTTCCCTAAACCGAGCAAATATTGATGCATGCTTCTTCGACGGCTTCGGCGTCGTTCTCGAGCGCCTTTCTGACAAGCGGGTTTTGTGCGGCGCTTGCTACAATCACAGCACTTGAGTGAATTCTTAGTTTCTTTGTGCGTTCGTTCGTTCATTTGCTCGGTCGTTTGGTCGGTCGAGTAGGCCTGAGTTTGAGCGTGAGCCGAGGAATTATTCGCAAAACGGAGCAGAACACGGCAAGCAACTCAACTCAACTCAACTCAACAGGTTCTGATTGCATTAAAATCAAGCTTCCGGCTGGACGATTGCGATCAGAGCGCGAGCGCGCGGCCAGTTGCGACTCATTGAGTCAAACAAATCAGACAAACAGGAAATGTACATATCAACAGCGAACGGACGTGAGCGCGAGTCGGTGATTGCAGTCGAGTGCACATGGGATGTTTGTCAATTTGGCAAGCAGATGCAGATGGAAGAAATATAATGAGCAAGCACTATTCGACATCGACATGCTGGCTTGGCGGCGCCACATACTCTCTCGCGCAGCCTTCAGTCCTCAGCCACGCTGGCAGGATTTGACGCGCGAGGACTGAAGTGCTGAGACGTCGCGTCGTCGCAATCTTCCAGCGTTGCAACCCTCTCTCTGAAAATACCGAAAAGAGTGACGGCTGTCGGATTTGGCTGACTCTATAAACTCGTAATGTAATTGCCGCTAAGCATGTGGATACATCATGCTTCGGCGTTTGTCCTGTCATCAGGACATTGTCATCATCATCATTATCTTTCAATATTTTGCCAGACATAATATTGTAAAACGTTAATCAAAAGCAATTGATATTTAAACGAAAATTGACGAAGATTGCTTCTATTTGCAAGTTTTGAAGTTTCAAAGAAGGAAGAAAGTAAACAAATCTTAAAATTATAAATTTAAAGAAAATGTTTAAAGCAAAGAAATACGTCTCAGCCAACTCAAAGTTGTTTAATTTTTAAAAATTCTAAGACGTTTGGATAAATAGACAATAAAACATATCAATTTATAAAATGCCTGAAGTTCTCTAGAGTCTAACTGGATTCGAATAGAAAAATGAAGCAAACAATGTAAATAACTGCCGTTGTGTTCTATTCTGTGCTCTTCTCTTCTAGTTATTTGTGTTTGGCAAAGATATGTAGTCGACGAATGAGTTCGACGGCAATTCAAAATAAATAATGGAATTTTTCACGTTGGCTCGTTTATAAACGTCGCTAAACTTACTTCAAACTACGCTGAATGTATACTTTTACATAACACGATCTGGCCTCTTGAAATTTATGCTAGTTTTGTGAAAGTACATATATTCTATTTCTATGTGATTTATTTGTTTGAGTGAATTATTAACGATTAAAGATTTCGCATTTCATTATAGAGTATGGTGTATGGAATGGCGGAATAATTTGCAGCTGGCATAATTGTGTACATAAATAAATTTGCAATTGTGCACGCGTACGTTTCGGTAATTTATTGATGTAAATTGAATTGGATTAAAAGTGTCCGTCAGCCAAAACGAGCCATGCAATGGCCTGACACCTCACTTGCCCCATAGATAAATTCCCAGCAATATATTCGTGTTACATAAATGCACCCAAATGTTGGTTCTGAAAACCAATAAATATGTGTAAAAAGACGATTTTAATTATGCCAATTAAAATAACAAATCTGCTATTACACAAAGCGCAAAATTTGTCACTTTAAAACTAAACTAATTCAGAATTTTATTTTTTCAACTCAACATGTTAAAATCAAGTTAGAATCAACTCTAATGATTCTTTGATGTCACACGTGCAGGAGAAAACTTTACGCTTCTGAGCATGGAGTTGATCCTTGTAGCAAGGACTGTTTGAACATTTAATTTTCTTCTGCAATTCAGTTTTCGTTGAGTCCTACCAGAGGAAGTTTTATCCTTGTACTGTTTTCTTGGCAGAGATCCTTCAAACTTTCCATTCACCAACTTGCTTGCGCTTGTTGGCACTCTAAGAAGATGAAAATGATAACAAAATTAATTAATTACCCACAGAGAGAACGAAGAAAAAATAATAAGCACCGACTATCTATGATGAATACCAGAGTCTTGCGGCCGCACGCATCCTGTGCCAGTGCGATGAACAGAATCGCAGTATTTTCAGCGCGTTCTCCCACTTGCACCCTTCATCCAGCAGGGTGTTCCCAACACAGGGCTGTTGTTGAACTGTACGTATAAGAACCCACCAACACTGAAAGCTTGCTAAGGGTGGGAGGCTCGGCCCGGGCGCAGCCGTTACGGGCGCCACCAGCAGCGCTCGCTCTGAATTCGCTTTTCGCGAGCCGCGAGAGTTTCGAACGAACGCCGCGCGTGGTAGCAGGACTCCTGGCTGCCGTCTCCGAACCTCCGCGTGTATCCACTGCATGCGCCCTCATCACCAATAACGCATGAATTAATCAAAATCATTAATCACAATCAAAGTGAAAATCAAAATGAGATATTGCTGTTACCATCAAGTTAAAGTGCCACGAATAGATGATTTACCTGTTTACCTGTCAGCGCTGTCGTTATCAATGTATTAGTGAATTCCGGTGAAAATAATTACCAAATTGAAGCTTCACATCTATCGCTTTGCTTGCGCTGCTGGACCAGAAACTAATTATCGCCGGCAACTAGCATTAAACTAATTAGTTATCAACGTGACCGAGCGTGCTTTCGATTTGCATCTGAGTGACACAGTGGCCCAGAGTGAGTGAACCTCTAAGCAACTTTCCACAGACTGCGTCGATAAAATCAAGTGGATTTTGTGTCAACTTGCATCCCAATTTGAATTGAGTGAATTAAAAACAAATAATGTTCGAGTCGAATGAACACGCCGTTTTGTGCCGTGTGGATAAATTGGATTTAATTACTTAATACTATGCAAGGTAATAAGCGATTTCAAATATTTAAACCGGAAATTTCCTGTTGCATTCTTGATGGATGCGGAATCAAGGGGGACGCAAAGGTCGGCCTATAATTTGAGATATTTATGCCGGCCAGCCAAGACCCATTTGCTTCTGATATGCGCTATTATTGTGGGGTATATTTCTACCTCCATCTGGTATTAATTATTCGTATACGGCGCGCCGTCTATGACGTATTGGTACAAGGATTCGCAAAAGCAAAGCGCGTCGTCGCGTCGAAAGGATGCCGGTTTGAATATGTATTTGCCTATAGCGCTAGCTAGTCGTTGGTTGAAGCTGTTTTCTGACGTCTGCAGCCAGCTTGAGGGTA
Source organism: Aleochara bilineata (assembly GCA_003054995.1). Lineage (NCBI taxonomy): Eukaryota > Metazoa > Arthropoda > Insecta > Coleoptera > Staphylinidae > Aleochara > Aleochara bilineata. The sequence goes on from NBZA01002397.1 coordinate 83,745, forward strand.
TTTAATCTTGTTTCGGTTTGACCGCCACCGGCTTTACGGTAATAACACGTTCGACGTTTAGCAGTTAGACTTAGAATTGCAATTGCAATCGCAGCAAAGTATTTGCATAACATTAATATTCATTTAGACTAGGTGTAGCTACACGTAAGTTTATTTTAATTGAGCTCTTTACTGTCATTGAAGTCTATCTTAGGTTTGAATTATCCTTAAAATATCCTAGATTTAATCAAATTATTTTATACATTTTTACTTAATTTATATACCCATCTGTCACTCCTTAAGGCAAAGTTTAAACGTCTTGTAATATCTAATTTGTTGCCTATTACTAAACGCTCTGCTGGCAAAAGATGAAGAACGAAGGACGACGAACGACGGGCAAAAGACGTTCCGTCGTTGAAAATCTTGTTTCCGAAATTAATAATTGAACTTCTTCTTGAGTCCTGCCTTTCGTTGGTTGGTTCTTCTTCTGTTTTGCATTCGTATTCGTCTTTGGCAAGTCCAGGTCACAAATGGGCCAGCGTTGCAGTGTTCAATTTGCCTTGGTGATTTGGCCGCAGAGTATTGCATGATAACCGCTGATGTAAATTCGAAATACCCGCCCGAAACGTGTTTGCACTTACCGTCTGCAGTCAGTTCACTGTCGTGGAGTGAAAGTCGTTTGGCACTAATAAATTTTCATTTTAATGAAGTTGTTACTTCCATCATCTCGGCACGCAACGCGTCAACGGCTGCGCCGGCAATAAACCATCCTCATTAGGACGTTAACGTAAGCGTATACCTAAACGTAAACGTGTACGTATTTATGCGTCGTCTGGTTTGATATCATCAACGCGAAACGATGTGAGAAATGCGCCCAGCCCTTCTTAGGATGCCATTAACTGGCCAAAAATGTACATTTCTTATGCTAATATGCAAAGTAATATTAAATTAAATACCACCACATCAGTCTTCGTAGATTTTAATTGAAATACTTGCCTAAAGTGCTTACATTTCTTAATGTTAACTGTTTAACAATTTCATGGTGTGTGCATTAATGTTAAACATATTGGAACAAGAAAATTGTATAGTATATCTTTGTACCTTGTACTTGAATATGCTTGTTTGTTCTGCCCCAGGAGCAGGGGGTGAAGTACATGCAATGTGCAAACATCCACAACGTTTATTAATAAACAAACCGGCAAACAAGGTATTGACGTCAATTACTAATGACATTACGTGCGCGCATTTGCATTCGACCCCAAACTACGGTCATTTGATTGATAATAAATTTGATATAATTTGTCATTACTAGATATGAGTTTGCTGAATTATAAAGGACTAGGACCAGACGAAAATCAATTAGTTTTGGGATTAATGCGAAGAATATTGACGACTCCATTCGTATCTTAATGCAGAGTGATATGTTGATTTATTTATAAGTCGATGGCGATCGCCGATGGCTAGACGTATTAGGGCCGTGGCGGAAATTGAGTCGTTTCGATTAATCGTCTGGCATTTGAGTGGAAATCGAATGACTAACAAGTGAGTTGCTCCGGGGCGCAGTTCAAAGTCGGTTCCACGTACATCACCTCATATTAAATGCATGAATTGGCTCTCCGATTGCTTATTGATTCTTTTTAGTTTTGCACCTTGCCAGCCATGCGGAAAAGTTTAATATATTTCGATATATTACGTGATTATAAAGTTGCGTACATACAGTCGCACAATATTGGCTAATGAGTAAAGTTGTCAAATTGGATTAATAATTCAATTTTTATTGAATATATTTTATGTTATTATCAAATCTGTAGTTAAATGTTGTAACATCTGCGCGCTTGCGCTTGACTACGCAATGAATTTTAAACAAGCTGCGCAGAAAATCGAATTCCGTTTGGCTTTTCAATCGCGTCGTTTCAGATATTAAATAGTTAGAGAATTTTGTCGGCGGCGGTCTAATGTCTCTCTGAAGTCGTCAGTGTGATTTTATTATACATGGACTGCGATTCGATTGCGCACAAGGCACTTATCATCAATCCAAGCTGAGAGTCGACCGAGAAATTATATAATCATAGTGGCAGCGCCTAAATCCCTCATTCATAAAACTCGATTTGATTCACGAGGTTTCAATGAAACGACCTGCCCATAAAATTCATTCGCAGAGCTTTAACTGCTTTCAAAAGTTTATACAATTTATCATCCCAGGGAAGGTTGTATCTGATCGCGCCGGTTTTATTGTTGCCGCGTTTTTTACAAGGCAGGATTGAACTTTGAAAGGACGAACCACTTTGCTGCAATTTTCATATTGGCAGCTGGAAAGGTCGCTTTGAGATGTGACCGCGCATGAAAGTGAACCGTTTTACAATTTTTAATATTTTGCTTCTTTGACGCGTTTCTGTCCAAGACGCTTCAAAGAAAAATATAAGAAACGACATGGCCAACGTAGGGCAATCAATCATTTTTCTGAAGGACCAACAACTACCTTGGTTCTACTTAGCCTTGGATCCGAGAAAACTATCCGAATGGATATATAAACTTCTAACTCTTGCGGAAAACCGATGCGTCTGCTACATCTAAGAAAGTTTACGTCGTTACCAAGTTAGTTGTAGATAAACCGGAAGTGATAAGCCATAACTACAAAAAGTCACTAGAAATTTGTTTGAAATGGAGAGATAACAGCCTTGCTGATGTAATGCCTATACCTAGATAGTCGTAAATTCTGTCAAATGTCAAAGCAAATTCCTCGTGAGCTTCTCAGAACCGTCAGCATGCAATACTTGGCCAGAGTTTAATTTCAAGAAAATAACCTATTTTGAAACTTTGGATCTTTGAATCTTTGAAAAAGATCTCAATCCAAGACATGACACAAGTTACAAGAAATTTCTCTTATGAAGTTTCTCCTTTGAACAAAGTAAAACAAACAAAGGGAAAGACACGTTTTTGCAGAGGTTTTTTCGGTAGATGTGTAACAAAACCTACGAGAGAGAATGAACCACGAAGACACGAGGAGATGGTGCTGATATGTAGCCGCTTACCTCATGCTTGATGCTTCAGCACCTTATTCAGGCAGCTTATCGATTGCCGTTTTAGCCGCTGCACAAGCGACCAGCTACTCTCACAGCCGTGATAATCGAAAAAGACGACGATGGGCCAATTTATATACGTGCACCATCATCCTCCAGCTCACACTTCTCACCACGACCGGGTTTTTTGCCGCAGCGGCGACGGTGATATCCTAGTGTGATGTGCGATGTGCTTCATTCCTCTCCTCCACGTACTCACCATTCGTTCCTTGGTTGGTTGGCTGGCATCTCCATTCGGGTGCCGGCACGAGCATCGTCTTTCATTTCCACATAGCTGTCGAATCTAATAATGTGTGTCCAGAATTGGCGACTGCTCTGCGCCGCGCGAAATTTCCTCTTTTATGAGACGATTTCAAACCCCCATTTGTACCCGCCAACCAAACCCAACGTCTGAATCCATTTTGAAATTAATCTTGTGGTTCGCATGAGCGGAATGATACTTGATGATAGACGTTGATGATGGAGAACTTCAATGCTGCAAGAGCGGAAGTAAAGGCAGAAGAATAATGGCACCGAGCCTTTCTTACTGGCCATCTGGCGGCAAAAAAGAAGAAAAAACACCCGCAGAAACTTTGAATTTCTCTCAATTTCAAGTTTTCAGCCTTCTCAGCTGCACTTCACTACGTCTTCATTCCGACAATTAAAATTTCGTTTAAACACAATTAGGCTAATTCAGTTTACGTAAGCCCAAAAGTTGATCCTAATGCATTTTTAAGCGTCAAATCTGCGCTGCAAACGTTCTTCACGACGGTTGCGCTTGCGCTTTATTAATTGCGATTTTATGTGGTTTATCAATTTATGGTGGATTTAATGCAGACCCGCTATTGGACAATTTATCTGACGCCAGTTTTCGGAAACATCTTGTAGGCTGGAAAGCGCTTAAAACTTTGCACATTTTCCGCGTTTCTCGCATGCCGGGCCGACACCCTTCGGCGGCAGTAAGTGGGCCAGTAGAGTCTAGAGTCTAGAGCATTCTCCTTACGTGCGAGATTAAATGGTGGCACTTCTACGCTTGAGAAACGGGCGGAAAATTTTTAACAAACCGCTGCTAACGCACACTTTCCAGCGCCAAGAACCATTCTTTTCCCTGTAATATTTGCGTGCTGAAGTCGACCGCCTTTTGCTTTTTTCTACGTTCCTCTAAGCAGTGCCATTCGGAACCCGACACGACACAATCTTTAAGTACCAAGCATTTCCTTGTGTATTTGCCTCGCCGCCTAAAGCGTACTCAAAACTGTGTGCATTTCTCAAGTGGGCCTTTGCTCCTTGGCCGACGCGCCTAGTACTAGCGCATATAGAATCTAAGACGCTTCAGGTTCTAAGATGCTCTAAGGAAATTTGATTCATGACGATGCACACCTCCGCTGTTTTGTCTGAGGATGATTTATTAAATAATTGATCATACGCTGCTTCTAGCAAAGCGTCACTCTGCTGTGCATAATTCGCTTCAAGTGGAGACTCCCTTCTTGCTCCTTCCGATCCAATTTCTCCTCAGCCAGCTCAGCTCAACTCGGCGCTATCCTTTTGCTCCTTGCTTGCACATCTACTTGTATATTCATTACAGCACAATACAGTTAGGCGTAGCACAAGCATAGCATATTGTAGGTAGCTGCTTGTGTTATATGCTTGGGAATCTGTTAACAGCTGTAATAGAGAACAATACACACACTCGTTCGTCATCTACATGACAAGCGATTGTCTATGATAACCGAATGAGCAGACGGTAAGCGTTTGAAGTGCTTTTGATCTGTTCTATGCCTAATTATTTAGTTTAAAAAGCAAATTATATTTGGCTATGATTAATTTTACATGTAACGTTGCTTGCATATCTTAAGTGATTATTTTCGACTCTTTACGAGTTAGAATGTGATATAAAAAGATATTATAAATATGTTAAATCATCTGAATTATAGGTGATATGACGGATTATCGGTTGTAATAAACGTTTACGTTTACTAACAAGTTGGAGCATTAAAAACGAAAATTCTCATAGAGAATATTCAAAGTTAAAGCGCACAAAGTAAACTATTAGCCCTTGAGCGTAATGCTTAATTAAATGCCTAAATACCAACATTAATTAGCGTTCTGTTCCCGGCGAACAATACGCCCAGACCACACATTGCTCAACTGCAGTGAACTGAACTGAACCAAGTGAAGCTTCATTCAGGTAAAGGTAAAACGGAAACTGGAGGTACATATTTGCCATTTTAGAACAAATTTCCCAAGACCATACCAAACCACCAAAGGCAAATTTTGGAAATTTATGTGGCAAAGCATATGGCTGGCTCTACCGCCCAAAAGAAGGCTATCATCATCGCCAGGATGATTTACAGCGCTGAAAGAATTTAGCTCACATGTGCGCTAGGTATTTGATCAATTCCTGGCAGCCAGGATAATGCGCTACACGGTGTAATAGACGTACGCGCGCGGCATTTGGGAGCGATAATGAAAGCACTTGAATGTACAATGAAGTTTTATTGTGACGCTTTGCGATCGAGCGAATTCGGGGAGTGCTTCAAATAAATTACCATTTAAAATGTTCAGTGTTGGCTGCTGCCTCGCGATGAGTACTCATAGCTGCCTGAGACGTCGAAATGAATTCCCCTGGCAGTCATGATCGCTCCTATTATGGTCCGGCTGGTTGGGTAGTAAATATTCGAAATAAAGCATCACCACTTTAGTGCTTCGCGGACCATTTCAGTCTTTTCGTACATCAATTTGCACGTTACTTAAGAATATTGGCAAGTACAGCAATTTAAATGAAATATTGAGCGGAACACTGACAGGAAGTTGAGTTGAAATCATTTAACAAGTTATTCTCTAGAAAAGGCATTTATAGCTAGAATGTATAATAGTCTTACATGCAAACCCATGTAATCAAGTGAAACTAACCGAAGTGCATGGAAAGCAAGCTAGCTAGCAAATGCTTGGTCGATGTGTCCCAGCAATAATTGCAATGCACGTTTCAACTGAACGCTCGAAGCAAGCGCGCTACCCGCGTATTAATTTCCTTCGCAGCGTTGCCGCCGAGAGACGAGGACACTGAGGAAATTTCATTTCTCCGCCACTTACTTTATATACATACATGCATACATACATTGAAAAATGTTTATCTTTGAAATTGCATACGAAGAGAAGCGGGCTGCAGGCGCCACAGGGAGAAGCATTTCAATTGAATAACACGCTCGGAATACTTGGATAAACTTTAAATGTGTGCTTTTAGTGTTTTCCATCGTCGCCATGATCTTGCTGCTGGTCCTTTAACGTTGAATGCGCCTGCGTTTGCGCTTAGTAAGAATGTGTCAACGACAGGCGCGGCACGCAAATTACGATTTTTAATCTCGCATTTTAATCAAATTCATGTTGAATTGTTTGTCGCTTTTTTGCGCCTAATAATAATCAGAAAATGACATTTTTTTCATGCGTAAACAGGTGCGTATTTTCGTACCTGTGAAATATCAGTCCCGGTTCCGTAGAGAGCACACAGATTAATAGAGTTGCGCGATGAGGTCGTCCTTTTACGTGCATATTGCTAGCATAGACTGTACTGTGCTGGCTGCTGGAAGTTTCCAGCGCGATTGCAGATTAAACCAATAACACGAACTACATATCTACAACATTCCTGCATGCTGAGAGGCAGCGCTATTGAAGCTGTTCATGTTTTCGACGTTTTCTCATTTGCTTCGCACATAATATAAAACCGGAATGAATTCATTTTTTTTGTCCTGATTTCAGCAGGAAGAAAAAACAACTGTGAATATCAATGTCAAGAATTAAAAGACATAAAAACTAAGCAATTCAAATTATATTTAAAGTTAATGAAATTTATCTTGTTGAATTTCGGTTGTTTATTTAATTTTTTACTTGTTTTCGCACAGTTCGCAATAATAAAATAGCACAAATTGATTTTTAATATCATTGATGTTTGAATAGGCACATATGTACCTACCACGTACCTCTCATTGAATGCACTTTTATCGGTTGGTGCAGGCTGCGATATTTTTGATTTTAATGAGCGGTTTAAATCATTTTTATTTCAATAATGACTGCTCACAATAAAGCATTATTAAAAATCAAGCTACAAAAAAATATAAATTAAAATGCGATTGTTGTTTAAAGTGCGCCCAAATAGAACTCTATTGAAAGTGTGCACAGCCAGTAATTATATTGCGAATTGAATTGATGCTCGATTGTTTGCACGCCCGACAATAACACGGCAAACAGCAAGAATTGAATGGATCGGATGCTGCGCCAAACAGCAGCTTGGAATAGATGAGTGGCCAACAAACCCGCGCGGCGCGGAACGGCGTTTGCTTCCCTGCACTTTGATAGAACCCCTATTTGGCTTCAGGCGCATCCTTGTCTCGTGTACCTAGCGTTATTTCACGAGAGTGCGCTTGCCCTGCATTCGACGGCTTTGTGTGTTTATTAAACTTTGCGTCATGCAAATAGATGCATGATGCTGTTTTGCTTGCATTTGTGAATATATAGTATATACTATAACCCACCACAAGTGCTACAGCAAATAGGTATAACTATGCATATTGATCATCGGCTTTGCTTCTTACCGATGTTTCATTCGAGTTTAGTATTTATTTGCAAAGTAAATCAAAGTTTCTTTGTTCGAAGTGCATTAGAACGTGGAACGTAAAAGTGCCAGCGGAAATGTCCCGAGGCGTTGGGTTGAATTACGAGCGCGCATTCGGCGGAGGTTTTTGACGGCTCCGCGGGCGGAAGGCGTAAAAAAGGTTGCGTGCTGATGACTGCGATGGAACGACTCAGCAAACATTCCTAGTCCTTGCAGGTTCCACCCGCCAAGCAAGCAGGAATTAAAGTTGTTGCGAGTCGAGCTGCCATTCAGGACATTTCATGCCGAATCTGATTGCTGCAGGAACCATACTCGTTGTAACTCGTATTATTATGCTAATGTCCTGCCAGTGCAGTACACAAGGAGTTACCAAGAATTTCTATCCAGAAATTGCGCACTTAATAAAATTGAAAAGCGTTAGATATTCTGTGTATTTATAAATTATACGCCTTGCAATCGCATGACTTATATTTCTCCAGATAAAGGTACACATTCTTAGAAGAAAAACAAAAGTTAATAACTTGGACGAAGCACGTTCGTGCTTTAGTCGCCTTCGAATCTTAACTCTGGGGTATTTATCTTCCACTCATGGATACTCAACACATCTGCGAGGCGTTTCGGTTTCTATTTACTTAAACACTGAGACGCTAGCGCTTCACGAAAGAATAGCAAACTTGTTGGAATTCTACAGCAATCGTGTAAAGCTATTTTATTTGTCTGTATCTAATGGAACTCGAGAAAAACGTGATGTGATATTAAGAAAAGTTTAAATTATTCTTGTTGTTTGCAAATTTGTCTAAATGCTTGTTTGTAACAAGAATTCAAATAAAGACTGACAATGAATATAACTAAGGAAAAAGCAACAATATCCAGGTTTAAGAAACAATTTAAACGCTTGAAAATGAATTTGATTTGAATTTAAATTTGAATGCCATTCGAACGTTTCAATTAAGCCTTTCAACCGCTGTTATTATGCATCGCTTCATGAAATAGAATACATAAAATGCATTACAGAGAGATGAGTATGAGTATGCATTATGATTGCAAATGGAAACGTCAGTGCAGCGCGAACAAAGCCCCATTGTGCACGTAGGACTCAGTTAGGTGCAATGAGCAAGTTATAGCCCATAGGATGGAGTTTATTCCAGCGTCCTGTTATGTATTATATGAAGACCTTATGAACAAGCAGGAGCAAGACCAGCAGTTGCCTTGCATGCATCGTGCATTTCGTGTTGCATGATCTAGCAGTGCAAACAATTTGTATTTTTTTTATTTCGTTTTACCATGACACAAAATACATTTTTCGGTAGTGGCACCGCCGCGCTAGTGGTTGAAGCACAAACTAAAATATACCTTTTTTAATAAATCAGCATTTAAACAATTCTTGATTTAAACAAAAATAACATGTTGTTCAGGCTTTCTATTAAACAATGCACTAGAAACCAATTAATTGACTGACAATAGTTTTAATTAAAACAAAAATATATGATACTCAAACTTTATAGTAACATAATCATTGCTTCATATTTCGCGCAACAACATCAATACTGGGAATAATAAAAACACTCGTTTGATATTGGAAACGTTTGTTGTGACAGAAATTGCATTCGAATTTTAATTAATTTTCTTGAAAGTTAATTTGCCAGCCAATCAGCGAGTCGAGTGTTTTGTGCGCGTCGAGGAACATGAAACGCGCCGCTCTCTGGCTCAGAGAAAATGAATCCTTTTAAGGACCTTTTGCTCTTCAAAATCTCTCTTGCTACAGATGCGTCTCTTGTTGTATAAAAAACAATCCATGGACATTACCTGAGCAAATTGTATATACACTTTTCGTAATACTACTGATCCTTCAGAACATTTCAAATTAATTGCTATTTTTAAGTGAAATCAATTTACAAACAAGGAATTTTAATGAAACACTTCTTTGTGAAAATCTTCTGCGACTACAATACAACATCATGTGACATAAACTGGGCTGGGATCATGCTTCAGTTGATTGTAGTCCTTGCTGATGTTATGCAATGTCCACAACCACAAACTAAGCCAGAGTAACGAACGTTCTGAGCAAGGTTCATGCGTGACACCGTCAACTTTTCCACCCCCTGAAATCCAACATGTCCAGGACATGCCAGGACATCCCTCGGTTGCAACAGGGATGCGTTTTGGACGTGGCGCAACGGGCACGTCCACGTTACTTGCTATTGTTGGCAACCAACGTTACACATTCTACTAGAGCGCATCTCTCATAAACGGACTTACGAACGAACGAACGGTCCGTTTGTCATTGCAGCGAAAACAACAACGCGTCATTTCAGTAATACCCACACTTGCGACCATTGTACGCGCAATACACACACTCCTTTTACATCTCGTCCTGATAAACATAAACCACAGCTGTAACTCCTGTGTAACAATGGCCATTGTGCACTTGGGGTCTTCTCTTCTAACAGAATAACGTCTACTAGCTGGTATGTTTTTATTGTCGAAGAGCGTTTGGCGGCATAAAAAGCGATGTAAAGCAGCAAAGAAACCCAAAAAATTTAACTTGCCCATTGCGTGTTTGTATTATAAACGGACGATAACACGACAATGACTATATAATCCCATTGATGCGGGGGATGATGTCAAAAAGTTGTCAGAACTTTTTCACTCAAAAACCCTTTAAATCCTCTCCCCGACCGTTAAATAAAGCAACAAAAACATTAAATGTGACGCGGATGAGTGATTTTCAGTGGAATTTCATTTTGTTGCAGCTGGGCTCAACACATAGAGATTCATCATGTATGGGAGTGGTCCATCTCGGCTCCTGCTGCTGCTGCTTCTGCTATTGACCTGCATATCTCTTCTGCCCCGAACGGCTGGTACGTCGGCGTCTTCCGGTGAGTTCTGCTCGGATTATAAGCATGCTTTGAATGACGAATTCTTAGTGGGTTTCACAAGGTTGCAAGCAGTGGAATCGTAAAAATTTCCAGCTTTTGCTTTTTATCTCTCTATCTCCGCGAACGCAATTCGCTGCAAGTGGGCCACTGTCTCAGAGGCAGGCAGCTGGGAGCAGTTCGTGCGTTTTATACCCACTTTTTGGAGGATGCCAGAAGTAAGACGTTCTGTCTTTTAATGTTAATTAAGTCCCACGGCGTTTTACAGTGAGCGTCACCCTCGTTGCTTGAAATTCAACCAACTGCCCTGCTCTGCTCTAAGTTGCGCCGTTCTGTGCAACCAGGGATACGATAATTTAAAATACGCGTTTGCTGTATCTCGTTTCTCTATTGCGAGAAAAGAAATCCCCAATGCGACAGCATGAAATTGTAAATTTGTTTAAGAGTGACTGCATCTCCGCTTCTTCTTCTGGTTCTGGTTCGAGTTCTATTTTACGCTGAATTTATAAAATGTTATTACAAATGTTCTAAACTACGTATTTTCGCAGAAATAGAATAGAAATGTTGACTCAAAGTGCATAATAGCCGGCTGAGGCTGTGCGCAGTTAACAGGATGTTGTAAAGCACGGCAGGAGCGTGCAGCGGTTGTTGTTGTTGTTGTTCCTGTGTGTACCAAGTGGATGTTAGATGGTAAACACGCATATCGCCCTTCTAAGTCCCGCAGCTGATTCCGTCGTCGGCAGGCCGGAAGTTAAACCGGAACAAAAGCGACCTGCCGGTATTATATTAGCACATTTGTACGTACGCTCCCGGGATGAAATTTAAGGACCTGGGTTTGCCTAGGGTGGGCCTGGGCAAAGCCTTCGTCGGAAATCAAATTTGTTCGCAGACGCGACAGGACGACTGAACGTCAGAATGTCGCTGAGCGATTTTACACATGCAACATGCGCAGGACAATCCACTGCTCGCTGCTCAAATGAGCTGAAGTTAAGTACACACAAACCCAACACAAAAGTAAACACTCCTGTGTTAGGGACAATTACGCGCCGGTTGCTTAATCAAACAGAACATTAATGGGATATTCTTAATATTGCGCAGGATATTGATAGCTGCGATAAGATGATACTTTGCGGCGTTGAGAACACACACGCGCACATTATTGGAATGTCGTTGGGAGAAATTCATTGTCGGGATACCGAAAGGACACGCTGACAAATCGCGTCTAATATAAAGGTTGGCTGTGCACTGAGGCACTGAAGAAATATCTTTGGGGTTCCACTTTCCATAGTGTTCCAGGCCTAGTACATGCCATGAATTTCAAAGTTCGTGGCATGTTAAGGTTTTTCATATATTTTTTGCGTATTCTTTGAGCTCATCTGTGTTTTTGGGATTCTTACCATCAATACAGGGAACGGTTCACCGACACCTCTATTGCCCTCTCGGCTGGTGTGGCAAAATTGCCTTGGAATTTTGGTTATAAATTTACGATATTTAATTTTTCTTATTCATTGCTGGTGATTTTCTGTCGGAAATGAAAAAAGCGCAAACAATGCAAATATTTTCCTTGCTAAGGAGCTGCCTGTCGATTCTCTTTTCCTCCCTTGGTTTTTTTCGCTTTGTTTTTTAAGACCTCTTGCCAATGAATAATTCGAAGCGTTGGATTAATTTATTTCGGTTTCACTGCATTGCCTAATCTTTGATTGCAGTTATTTGCAAACGGTTCTGTTAATTTTAATTAGATTTAAAGAATATATGTTATTCCGGGCAATAAATTAGAATGGCCATAAATTATTTCATAATGAAACAGATCACAGAGTGATATATTTGCCAAGCGGCCTTCACGTTTTATTCACCCCTTTGTCGCTCGTGATTTCCATAATGAGATGCAAGAACGAACGGGTTTCGGTTCATTTTTCCAAGGCCTTTACAAGGCAAATTTCACACAAAAAGACTCGAATCAAACGGCATGAATATGCATAATTCCGAAATTATTATCGTTATTTTTCTATCAGTTATTGTTCTTTCTTATAGCGACAAATGTCTTTTAGAACTTTTATCCTTTAGAGTCCATGCATTACCCAACGCTGAGATTGCGATAGGCACTTTGATAATGAACCCAAGTTGACCATAGGGGTTCCGAATGAGGTCATTAAAATTTTACAACGTGCCATTCGCCAACATATTATTGCAAAGGCTTTATCACTTTATCACCCTACTCTGATGACAATACGCCAAGCACTGACCTGACCAAAGAGTGCCAAATGATGCACGTAAATAAGCTACCCAAAAGCAAAGTTTCATTGATCTAAGGCCTGTAAATTTAATTATTATTATACAAGAATAATTAAAAAGTCTAAGGCTGGAATTTCAAAATTGTGGGTGTAGATTAAATATGTAGATTAAATGTTCTTGAAAACCAATCAAACATCATTTTTAGTAATTAATATTGAAGCTTGAAATTGGAAGAAAGTGCTAATATTTGAAGAAAAACACACGCCTTTGTAAATACGCCTCGAGGTTCTAACCTTAAACGCACATACATAACTCTTCGTAAGCCGTAAGTGTTCCGTCTAGATTCTAGAGAAAGAAGAAGGCGAAGGAAGGCGCTGGAAGCATCGATCGGCAATAAATTACTTACACATTTGAGATACATTCTATAAATCATTTTTCTCGTCGGCTATGAACGTTTCGGCTCAGATCCTTGAGACGGGGGTGCGAATCTTTGGATAGGCAAAGCTGACGTTAGCCGCCAAAGACGGACGACAAGAGGCATCTAGGGAAAAAGCATTCCAATGAGTTGTTAGGTGCAAGATGCCCTCTTATCTTGCGCACATAAATTTCATCCACTGTTGGTCACGAGTACTCTTCGGCATATCAAACTGCTTGTCCCTCTTGGGCTATAAATAATTTTTTAAATGAATGCAAACACAATTAAGCCTGTGGGCAATTAAGTAAATGTTTACAGTCAATCAAGACGAGTAATGAGATATCAATGTGTATCATTCATAAATTATTCAAAGTGCCAAGTGACCAGTAAACCAAGGCAATCAATAATAATTTCCATTAGCATAACCAACAATCGGCGTGCGTGTGCTTGCTGTGCGCTTACCAATGATGGCATAATTCACGTAATGCACGTGTAAATATTAACGGCCGATATGCAATCAATCAATACGAAAACAGAGTTTTTGCTTGCCAATTGATTATTAGAATAGAACAGAACTTAAAATTCTATTAAGTATGTAGCGGTTCACTCTTGCGTTTTTAGCACACATTGCATTGCATTGCATATCGAAACTGCGAGAACAAACACGAGGGTGAAGTTGCAACGGTTTTTAGAATTACTGGTATTCAACGGTTTTTTAGCGCTGCAACTGTGCAGTGCTTCTCCAGATTTGCATGGGGTCACCCTCCTACCTTAAAGAGGCAGGGGTGATTGAATAGCCTGACTGCGGACGCATCGCTCAGTTTGCGTTGCACAGTTTCCGTAGTCACGTTTGTAATTCATTCGCCAAGTAGTTAATAAACGACATTATAAGCCCTTGTGATAAATAGTATATGTGTCTAATTTGTGTTCTTTTGCACGTAAGTACACACCTAATCAACATTCAGGTATTTGAATAAATATAAAAGCTTTCAACTACAGTCTTGACAGCGTGATCAAAATTAGGCAAATTGTTCAACTATTCAACTTGAAAGGAACGATGCTTGGCTGGCGTAAAATTAATTGTCAATTAAATTGTCGACGAAGCGAAGTGAAGCAAAGCAAAGCACGTGCAGTGCAAACAAACGCGTTGCCGCCATGATTCAGCTAATTGATTCGTAAATCTAATTTCTAATTAATACTCAAACAGGTGCCAATCAAAGTCAATTTAATACGTGTATACCGGATTGTTCGAATCTCGACACAGCACAAGCGCAAGCACAGCCATCCCGCAATAAATACTCAGCTTCACGTGTGCATGCAGCCACTCGACACGGCACCACCACTATTTGGATGCATTGATTCGATTAGCAATCGACGAACCAGCCCAGCCGTCTGCTCAGTATTCAATTGTCACAAATCGTGCGATGCGCCGCACTTGGAAAACGAATTTTCAATTAGACGGCCGACACGAAGTTGACGCTTTGCCCCCGTTTTGGGACTAATTTACATGCAATGCAGTGGCTGTTAGCTGGTTCTATCCATACTCGACCAGATTTCAATGATCTTCATCGAACTAATCCACTTGCTTTGCACAAAGTTCAAAAGTCTGATTTTGAATATTGAATTCATGACTTAAACTATGCTTCAAATTCCTTGGATTGATGGCTTAGATACGGTGCTATCTTTATTTATTTACAAATCCAATAACTCAGAGTGCATTCTGTAAAAAAAGCTTCTGAAACGAGTTAGTGCAACGCGGAAAGGAGCAACATATTACGGTTGCTAAATCCGTGCAGCGGCGCTAATGCAAACCGTGATTTACAACTCGACTGAAAGCCATTCCTCGCTATTAAACCGGGACAATAGCGAAATTAATTCACCTAGTCCTCCTTTGCAGCGAGGCAAGGCAAGGCGAAGCAAGGCTGAGCTAGACTACGACTGTAAAGTACGATTGCGTGCGAGAGGCGGCAGTGGCACTGGCGGTGGCGGTTCTAACTGCACACACAGCCATCCAAGTCGCAATTCGTCGTCACGACTCGCAGTTGTAATGCCATCCGTGGGGTTTCTTCGTGCACGAAGCGGTCGTAATTAGCGCACAATTTTATAAGCACAATGCCTGCAAGTAATGATCACGTTATTAATTATTACACTTGGCAATGACTAAACACAATGTAGATTAGAACTTTATTAATTAAAATGTGTATTTTTCATTCTCCGCCTGCGCATTTACATTATTTTTTGCTTCTTCTAAGTAGGACCCGTTTGTGCATTTCTTCCTTGCTGTAGCGAGTTTTTTGATTTCATTTTTCATCTACGCCTGTCGCCCTCAATGCACGTGCATTGTTTCGTGTTTGGAGCGGCAGCGACCTCGCCGCCCGCATTATTGCAACATTCTTATCCCCACCGGTGACGTCAAGGCAATTATTTCTTTTTGCATTCATTGCGCCGAACGCAAAGATTAGATTCCGCAATTTTCCATCTTCCTACAATTTTCTCTCATTTCTTGCCTGCTGTGCCCTTCTCTGCGTCATAATTAAATATCGCTCGCAATCTTTCACGGCATTTTTATGCAAATCCACGCGCCTTTCAGGGCGAATTTTATTTAAAAATTACAATTCATTATTGCGTTTTGTAAATGAGCAGAAGAGATGACATTTGACGTTGATGTCGTGCACCCAATGGGTATTTTGTTTGCGATAAATTACTTTCTCGGATGGTTATAAGTAACCTGATTGGGTAATCGCAAAAAAGCAGTCTATAATTCAGGATTGTCGAAGAACTCCTGATTCCCGGCGTGGCGTCGCGTTCAGTTCAGTTCAGTAGCGAGTGCTCGCTATCTATCAGTGGCAGCCGCTTCGTTGGCGGTGCACTAATTCCGAAAAAGCCAGCTACGTACCAACAAAAAACCGTTCCACTTGGCGCCGTCACATCCACACTTTGATATAATAACGCCTATGAATCGAACGTCGGATTTGATGGTATTAATTATTCATGTTTACTATTGTATGATATAATCCTATACGATTTATAAGAAATTTAAGAAAACGATTTCTGGAATCAATATTTTAAGACATTGGTTGGATACAGAGACACCCGTCAGACGATTAGGCCAAACAAGGAGCGTTGCTTGAATTTATCGCTCTCGCTGGCTGCGTTTCTGCTGTGACTGGACTCGTGTAGTGATTTCCCGCGCCATCCATCTTTCCACCGAAAGCTATTTAGATTCCTCCTAGGACATAGGCTATATGCAAGCAGGACGAGGTTGGAACTGAAAGAGGAAAAATACGCGACTAAAGAAGCAGCGGTTCCGTCTCTAAGCATCTTTGAGTAGTTTCTGTTATTCTTAATGCCGAAGTGCTTTTCTATATTATGCAAAGCCTGCACCGACATTGGAAAAACTAGGACAGGACAAGTTAACGCGACGAATTTAATTGTGATAATTTATTGCTCAATTGCTTCCAAGCCAGTGCACAGGGTTCGTAAACAAAGCGGAAATACTTAAGTCTTCTACAACTATTGGTAAATCTTGATATCCATTTAACTGGAATTGGAAAAACAGAATAAACATTCACTGTAGATACAATTAAAAAATAGTCTTTCTCTGAAGGGAAACGAAGCAGAACGAAGCATTTAATTTGTTACTACACTATTAGACTCTTTATTTATGGGCGCAGAGAGTATCTGGGACGAATGAAATCAGATTGAAAACGAGAGCTTAGTGGACGTTTGTTTTGTGCTCTCCCCAGAATTGGTTCATTTGCTCGTATCAGAAAAAGCTTAAAACTAGATGAGAAAAATGAGCTTAACATATTTAATTACACTTAATTCTTAATTTATTTATCGTGTGATAATATATTCAAAGGCGGTTTAGTTGGTCGCTCTAAATACATTTATGAATCAATCACTATACGTCTGTGATTAAAACAAATGTAACTCTGTAAGTAATCCAACGTTTTAGAATGTGCAGTTAGGAGAACAAACGGCTTTAATATTGTTTGCAAGTAGTAGCCGATAATCGCGGTGGTATAAGTGTCGAACAACAAGATGAAGAAAGTTGCGCGTGGAGCACATAACATGTACGCTTATGTGGGTGTGTTTGTGCGGAGAACCGTTAAGATCGGGTAATAAATTACCAGTGGCGATCGATGCGCCGACGAGGAAGACAACTTCGAGGAGAACATGCAAGGACGAGCACGTCCGCAAGATGAACGCGATGGAGCCGCGCTTACGACGTCTGAACTCACACGCGCTAGACCTAGCAAGAAAGGAGGAAAATGCGAACCGAACGAAAAAGATGTGGGTTTTGCGATATGGACCAACCAACTTCCGTTGACCTAAACACATCATTGATAATATTAGATTTCGTTTGCTCAGTGGCAGCAGCACTACAGGTCTTAGACAGCAAGCAAGCGCAAGCAAACATCTTCAAACAGTTTTATATTGATAAGATATCTCTAGTATAAGACTAACATATTGTTTTCTATATTGGCTCAAGAAGTGAATTTATTAAGTTTATAAACCGTTGAAAGAGATCGAGAACTAAAAGAAGGAAATGGTTCAAACGTGTTGCGAAGGTTTACTTGGATTTCTCATATTTTCTGACCACGTGTCATCGCAGCAAAAATGCTATCTATCAATCAATGTTGGGCCGAGTAAACGAAGTCGTTTGTCTTAATTAAAGTGCAAAAATATCACAATATTTACTCTACCAGCCGATGAGAAATGATTTCGTTCTCGACTTTTTCATGCTGGAATGAATTTATTTTTCTTTGTTCTGTGCGGTGGCAAGCTCTAAATATCAAAATGCGTTTTTCTCGACGCATCTTCGAAGTAATGTTGTGTCGTCGCATCGTTGCGTCAGCACTCACGTATGCGTCTCGCGGTGAGGAACAAAGAAAACTCAATTCGTCCGCTTGGGACGAGGTGAGAACGCCGGCAAAACCCTTGAAATTTCATTACAAACTCGGTTAACTCTAATATCACGCAACGGTTTGCTGGATACACGGGAACGTGTGCTGGCTCCTTGGGCATGTCGTCTCTCCGTATGTCGTCTCCTCGTCGCGAAAGAAACTTTTCGTGCCGTGCTGGCACTCCATTTGCATTAAAATGTCCTCATGCAACGTTTTGTCTAGTTTCTCTTCAGCAATTCTGAATTCTTCGTCGTTCAAGCGACGCGACCGCAGCGCTACCCCGACATGTTGAATTCCAGCTCCGTATTTTTGCTGCTCTTCTTTGTTGTCGACATTCTCTCATCCAGTGTGCGCTACTGAAATGAGATTTTAACAAGTTTTATTCCTGTAAGTATGGTTTAAATCTTTAAAACCATTAAAAAGTGACTGACAAATTTCTCCAAACAACGAAAAAGCAAACTCAAGTAAAGGATGAACGAATAATTTATTGAACAAAGTTATATTTACTAAGAGTCAATGTGTCCCATTTTGCAATACTAGTAATCCAGCCTTGAAGTTCTTCGCACTTTCTGGGAAACCCCTTGCGGACGTCGAAAAACTTTACAGCCTGTCATAACAGAACTAGTAGTCTACTCGCTGCTCCGGAGTGATTGTCGATGTTGAGAAACTAGGAATATCTGCGAATTTGTGTTGGGAACTTGCGTGGTTATCCGAAATCATCGGATTCCATCCAGCAGCAGTGGCGTCGAGGAATTTATTTATACCAGAGAAGATTTGCTAGCGAATTGTAGCAACGCACAAAGTTCGCATTTATTGATAGAATTTATGGGCTACGTGCGTCGGATTTTAAAACACAGTTAAAAACTCTGGCGCCTCGGACTTTATTCGTTTATTATACGCTGCGCCGTGCAAACAGATCAGGTCAGGAATTGAAAAAACAACTTGACATTCTAGTGCAC
>NBZA01002397.1:115306-129073 GCA_003054995.1 Aleochara bilineata
ATTACAGACAGGAAATTATAGCCCGGCAACAAAATATGATGAGAATCATGAAAGTTGCATTACAAATGACCGGTATTCACATATATGTGTATATCCAGCCGATACACTCAGAACCGTCAGTGTTTTCCGAATAATTTAATTGATGTAATCAAAATACGTGTCTATTAATTAAGCATCACACGCCTATCTTGTTAATTAATTATCATTCGTGCCATGTATTGGGAATGATTGTGTAATGTAATGAAATGTATTATCTTGAAATAACAACAAATACTGGATCCAAAATGGATAATTTTTTATTGTCTACGCTCCGGCGACCCTTGCAACACTTAGCGGGGACATTAAATGTTTAACCGCTCTCAAAGTCTTTATTACGCCGATGATCACATCGTAACCATCACCATTGTCCTTGCCACCGCGTGGCAAAATTGCAACAGCGATATGACCTCACCTTTAGTACCAAAATGTGTGTGCCCGTTGGCTTTTCATTGGCATCCCAAAAAGCAGATACCGGGAAAGCTTGTTTTGGAATTGTGAATGTAAGGGCCGGGTCCTGTTTTTTATCTGTTCTGTTTCATTGGCGTCGACCACAAAAGATCCGCTCGTAATTAAATTTTCCCTCAGTGAATTTCACATCCTCATTTCATCCTTGCTGCTACCCAATTCTTTAACGAGCGAGATATATTTTGATGTGCGTGAAAATATACAAAAAATGGTCTGAAGGCGGATGAATGGAGCAATCTAGGTGTTTTGTTATGTCGACCACTGGGTTACAAGGCACGCTTTGCGTAACAAGCTTCCAGGTCATTTCCATCACGTTGGGGTCTCATTTATAATAATAAAAAGCTGTTAGAGGAAGGAATTGTTGGTCAGCTTAGGCAAATGAAGAGTTTAGGCTGTTTGGGGTGTTGGTCAAGGTGCCCTTATCAAAAAGCAACAGCAACAAACGCAAGCCTACATTTGCTTGTTAAAGCAGGTAGTTTTGTTTGATGAAGTATTCATGTCGGAATTAAGACTGAAGAGTGAATATCCTGTTTGGTTGTTTTATCCTAATACTATACATTATCAACCAACCTTTTTACCCAATGGACAGAGGGTTTTAAGTCGAAGCTAATGCTAAAACTCCTGCCAGTGTCAGGTCGATGTACTGAACTTTATACTTGTGCCAATTTTGAACATTTCTCTTGTGTTGCAAACTAACCTAACCCGGCCTTTTGCTCGGTGTTAGGAAATATAATTCTGGGCTGGTGTTCACTTAAATGGTTTCAATGCGTCGATATAAGCCGGTTAATATACTTGAATTAGATTTAGCAGCGTATTAAACTTCACATTCAAAAGCCTCCTGCTAGCCGACGGTATTAATTTGGACGAGGAGCCTCAAACACGCTAATCGTTCCATATATCTGAAATTGAGGATACTCGGCGCTCGAACACTTCCATCTCGCCAAGGGCTACATTGATGGCAATTCATTCTTGGGAGACTTTGCTCCTTGAGTGTTGATTGTACTCTCATTCTGGTCATGGATCCCCAATGGGTATTTTTGTACCCTATAATATCTAATCAGCCTGAGAAAGGAAAGCTGATCCCTTAGGTGACCTAATTTTTGAAGATGTTTTGGGAGTTAGCACATTCGAAAGCAAATAAGTTTGACCCCGTGTTACAATTTCTATCCGCTGAAGTTTTGAGAATGTTATTTGGAAGACATGACTATTCCCTGATGAAACTATTCATTCTACAGGGTAACCGGGGCTTTGGCGCAGCGAAGAAGTAGTAAATATTGGCGCATTGTGTGTATTTATCAAATGAAAAATGCATTCAATGTAAAGTGGAGCAGCTATCCGGCTTGCGCTTGCTCTTATACTCGTGCCATAATGGAAGCATTTTTCAACTTTTCGAAGCCCCTATTGTGATATTCCGTGCGCTGCCACTAGAGGGTATTTATTCAACATGCGACCCAGTGCCGGGTGATGCAAACATGCAACGCACCACCGACACAAGCCGAGTGTGGTGCTTTCAATATGCATAAGACAAACGCATAAATTATTTACGATTATTTATGATAACGCCTTGGAACATTACGACGACAACTCGCATTAGCACTGCGGAACAATCTGCTTCACGTTTGCCGCAGTTGCTGAAACGCTGACGTGAGATCCTGATGCAGACGTCGTAATCTGATGAATATTTAATGGCTTCCTTTTTTTTCTTACTTTTTGTAATGTTTGACCGCAAAGCAGGTAATTCAAGAATTTCAACTTGACTGCGCTCGATTACCTCAACATCCTAAAGTCAGTCAGTCCTCTCGAAGACGGAACCAACTTTGTGACTATTTGGACGGTAAACTAGATGAATTTTGAACTGTGCGAGAAGCAGAGGTCTTATCTTTTCGGAGCGCCCTCAAAGAACTGTCTCAGCGTTGTAACTGTGGGCTTGGAGGACGTCTTATCAGCGTCAGCGTATTTGGAAAAGCTTGCAAAGTTTGTCACATCTTCCATCTGCATTCGGATGCTGAATTTTCTTCCTCTTGGTTGTGTTACTTGTGTTGCGAAGTGTTTTATGAATTATTTAATCTCTTGAAAGCCGTGATTAGTTACTTTTGCTAAACATGACCTGCCGAAATGTTTAGATGTTCTGTGGTTCTCGCAACAGCTTAAGCTTGTTAAAACTTTAACTGATTATATTCAACTTTAATTAATTTCCATTAGACATTGTATCATAATAATAATTGTGTATCTTGTTTGAGTGCTCATAAAACTAACGAAAGCCGTTTTATTTATTATTTATTAAAGATGGAGCCATGTAGACGCTCCTTGAAGGCATACATAAAAGTCGATTATTTTATTTAAAAAGCTTTAACGCCCCCGATTGCAAATGGAGATTTATTGTCGGATGGCCGCCGTCGCCACTGTGGCTCTCGTAGCAAACGTGAAACTTTTATAGTTTCTTTTTACGGCCGTTCGCCAACACCATCCATAACGTGTCTATAAATTTTCCGGTCTGCTTTCCCCGGCTGCGACGTGTCTTACAACTTACAAGAACGTCTTAACAAACAGGAAAATAATCAACGCCTGGCAAACAAACAATCAATTGTTGTTAATTATCCACAAAATTCTTCCAAAATATCTGTATATAGTAAATAATGCAGAAATACATTAACAATATGGTATATTATTTTATATTTAAGATTCTTTTTAAAACACCCTATATTTCTGGTAGAAATAACAACGAATACGTAGATAGATCAATAATATTATGGGATTCCTCATGATTTGGCACTCACATTTCTTAGGATCATATACGATGCTTTTCTTTACGAGAGTTACAACGAAATATAATTTTTAAGGAGGTGCTTGAACCTCTTACCCGCTCAGTCGTAAGTAATCATTGAACAAGCAATATTTTTATGATCGTCATTTGAATGCACGTTCTGGAAGAACAATATTCTGTGAAATTTGAATAAATATTTAAATGAACAAAAAACTTATGAGTTTGTTAAGACTCAACGACTTAAAACGTTAAGATTCAGGCTTTGAAAATTATTAGGTGGCTTCTTAGAAAACCGGGGTGTTTTCTTCGCAGAAGAAACAAGCGCGGCAGCTATATTAATTATTTATAATTATGCGTGTGAAATTAACAGCAAATTAACAGGTAAAAGCTTCTCGATATATTGCCCTGTACATCAAAAGCTTGTTTATAACTGGATGCAATTGCTTCTGGCTGGGTTTGAGCTAACTTGATAATAACCCTGCATAGAAATTCGTTGCTGGGAACTACTAGGCCTTCATAAACATAAACATCAAGGTCCAAATTAAAATTACGAAATCGTCGAGCTGGCATTGTCGTTGGCCGGGCTCTAAATTGCGTTTGAATTGTCCGGGTAATGCGCATCAATTACGCAAACATAACGCGATGACATAACGTGCATATGTAATAATGTCGGGCATATTCTGTGGCCGTGCCGAAATTACGCCGCACACAAACCTCGATTATTTAATAGCAGCGATATTTAATTGCAATTTGAATACCGATTGGGATACGCTTCCTGCATTACTGCGCTGCTCATAGGCAGGTACATATTAGTCGCAGACCTTCATTTGGCAGGGTTTCAGCTCAACATGCTCTGCCCAAGTGCTGATATTCCATGCAAATTTTATCCAATTATGATTGTTTACTTTACGTGCACGCATCGATTTAATTTCACCCGGTTTTAAATTTGGCAGACCTGCGGTGCCAGAGTATTTTTCATGCAATATTGTTGATTGTATTCGTGTTGTTTTCGGGGCGTTGTTTTTGTACAAATATTGTTGCTCGTGCATGCCCTGCACGTTCATTCCTACAGAACTGTATGCGTCATTTTTCAAACATGTCCATCAATTTTTTGCAATCGGGGGCGGTTGTGAATCAGATGCATGAACGCGTAGGTACAGCGCCAAATGATTTATTACCTTTTTTGCTCGCTTTTCAAATATTTTGTATTTTTAATGCACGCCTGCGACATTTATGCATTACATATTTATTGTTAAACATTTACTTTACGTATGATTTTACCCCTATGCTGTTGTTACTGCTGGCACCACTAGAACATTCATTATTATTTCTGCTGACCTCTAGTTTTTAATTTTGATGTTTTATTTGTCCTTTTTTTCTATCATGCATCACAAACAGTTGGTTTTTATTTAATTGCAATTAATTCACAGAGTGTGAATATTTTTGCGAGCATGGAACAAATGATTTGGGAGTTTTTGTTTCCGTCTGTTTGTGGGATTTATGTTGAGTGGGGAAATCGGTTCGCTGGGAAAATTCATTTGACTCCATGACCTCGCCGGGGGCTGTTGGGTGGTCGTTCCCCGTACAATCTCGAGTAAATAATAATGGTATTAACGCCCCCGAGCGTAGGTTGTGACTAAGTACTTTAAGACCTAAAACAAACGGAAGATGGACGTAGGGTACGAGTGAATAACGGAGGAAACCCCGGTTGTTTCTGATATTACAACAACAACAAGAATGATATCATTGCAGAAACTCACAGTAAAGTGAACTGCAGTGGTTTATATCAGGACGCAATATAGTAATCACAGAAATGCGCTTCTTATACAAATAGCAACCTCTAGGAGGACACACGTTGTATTTACACAGAAGCCTGCCAGACCAGGCTTAAGACTACAAGCGAAAGCCGCTTTGCGACATGGTTTCGCTGATGACTCAGATGATGAACACGATCCGGAAGCGGCATCACTGCACAAATGGAATTTAATTAGTCTTCTTAGCATCGGTGCTGAGAGCCAAAGAAGTGTCCCGGAAGAGAAGGGACAAGAATACTTTTGAATTCTGCTTGTTGAAATGCTGTGGGTGCACGCATTAGTCACTGATATACGTGAAAAGTTACAGTCTCACTGTTTGTCCCGCGCACTTATCTCCATTCTTGGGGGCGATATCGCTTCAAGTTGAAGCTGGCTTCGGAGCTGACTTCGAGTTGAAGTTGCCAACTAAATAGTCCAAGTCTCTTGCGTGTGGACGTGTGTTGGTTAAGTTTTTCATGTCGTACAAGCGTACTTGATTTATCTTGCTGCCGACGTTGTTCTTTTAAAGAGGTCAACATCAAGTCAGCCAACTTCCCACCAGGGAGGATTAATGATGATTCTACGTGTGGGTCATTTTTACAGTCGCTATCAACCGGATCGGTCAGTTCACTCCAAGGACCACTAAAGTCTTTTATGTAAATTTTTAATGCCCAGGAATTTTGAGTAGTTTCAATAAAGGACAGGCAATTCCTCTGAGGACGACATTTATATTGTCACTCCAAAATGGGACAAAACCGTACGCCAAAAATGTTCAAATATAAAAGACCAATGTCCAATGTGTATCTGCGTGGACTTTTTGTTCATTTTCCGTGTCGTCCACTTCTTTGTTGTCCTTCGAGGCACAATCGCAAATAATATTTCCACGGGTCACTTTTCATTGTTTTTTTTCTGTTATTTCTGCACGTTTTGCTTCCATTTCCAGATGTGTTCTTCCTCGGGTCATGCTCTGTTACAATGTCCGAGACGTCCTTGCCGCATACACTAGTTGTATACGAAGTGTACTACGAACGTGACCGCAATGCACGGCGTCGGCGACACCATTACGGGTGCTCCTTTTTCAAAACGATCGCCGGGTTTTCTGGCGATGATGGAACGGGCGTATATCGCTTCCGATAAGTTTAATTGCAGCATGTCGAGTGCCAACAAAAACCGATTCTGCTGCGCGAAGCATATACGGACGTGACTCGCGGTCGGCGCGCTATCGGTGCAGCGGCAAGAATGGCAATCAAACGTGACTTTATGCTACATTCGTCTCGCCTTGCCGTCTCCGTTCACTGGCTCTGGTGTCAAAAACACATATTTGTTGTTCTTCCACGCAATAACTCACAATTCCTGCATTTGCTGTCTGCATGTGTCGCGCAGTACTCTAACTGAATGTCAATTTGAATTATCCTGGCGCGACAGCAGCGCGCAAACGTGCGACGCGCTGACGTTTATTAAATCGAACCAAGCAAGTGTTTCCTGCTTGCTTGCGTGCTTGCCTACTTCTCGCTTCTCCACGTCATGAAACAACAATTGTATTGTCGCCCAAGACAGACCTAAAGTGGATTTTCTCTTCACTTGGTCACAATCGCTTATTGGATTTAATTTCGGATGGAATTTCAATTAAACGTGTATGTAGTAACTTGAATTTGCATTTAATATTAGGCTTAATGATCATTATTATTAATTAGGCCGTTGGAACATACCCATTTGGAATAATTAATATTGATGTATACACAAAGGATTACAGCTTAAAGTGAAGTTTTCGCATTATTCTTTACTACATTCTAGCAAATGGCCTGTTTGTGTAATATGTTTTTTCAAGCATTACTCAAGAGACTTAATGTGGCTTAAGCACTGGTCATATTTTTGCATGTAGGCCACACACAGGACACAAGCGTGGGTGTAAATTGATAAATGCGTGCCGGAAATGGGACGATCACAATTGGGGTCAGGTGAAAGAGGGCTGCTGCTCCCGGCCGGCCTCCATCGGCGGAAATGTGACTTAACGTGCTGGATGCTAATGAATATAAATCGCTTCCCGTACGTATCAAGCGCTTTATTGGCGCTTTATAGTGCGACGGCAATCGCAATAGCAATGCAAAAGTTGTACGCGTCCCCAGGAGCTTGCTCACATCCCTGAGCGTATCTACGCTTCCTCACTTCCTAACAGGAGGCGAAACTTGTTCGTTCTTATTCGCGTCTGTCGACGCGAACCTTTTTGATATCGTACATGTCATGCGCCTGTTTGTATGCGGAAAATATCTCCCCGGAGTTTTTCCCTTCCGTTTATAAGCTCCTGCCTGAGCACCGCTGAGCAATAAAGAAAAACCTTCTCAAATTTCCAAATCAAACATGACGAGACGACAGCTTAGGTAAACAGACTTGCTGACAAAAGTTTTGCCGTTGGGATGTGATGGAAAAACCGGATGATCTTGTCGGTCTGTCTGTCTGTGAAATGAATAGCGTTTATTCATTTGTGTTTATTTTCATTTTCACGTTGTTGATTTTAGTAATTAGCTAATCATCAGTTTGGGGCGTTATTGAAGTTATTGGTAGATCATGTGTATAGTTGGTTGCCTCTTTGACATATTTGTCTACGCACGAATAAGTCGGATTATCCTGGCACATACCGGGAATTTAAGCGCCTGCCTAACTAAAGATTGCTTCCGGCTGTACTTGCGTTTCCTTATTATGAGGTGGAATATTAAGTCATATTTTGTTAGATAATTTCCTAATTATGACATAATTACCTTCAACTTTAATGAATTTACTGCCGGCTTGGCTCCAACTTGGCAGGATCTACGAACAGAGTGTTTTCTAGCGTGATATAAAAGACTTGAATTATACGAACGGCATTGCGCATCGTTGCCACTTCATAATAAATCCCAAGAACGCTCGAGTACCAAAAGAGGACGCAGATGGAAGAAAATACTAGGATTTTTCCTTCATTCTTAGAGCATGCTTGTCACAGTCCGTTGACTCGCGCAAGCGCAATCGCAGAACGCAAGAGCAAGTTAAATTAAAAGAACTTTATCTTAAAATGCAGGAACGTGTACGTAATATTAGATTAGACGTCTTTGGTTTCGACTATTTAAATTCTTTCTTTCTGTCTGGTTTTTCTCATTCGTTTTGTTTCAATTCAACCGAACGGTTCATTCTTGCAAAGACAAAGACAAACGTCTGTCGTCTACAAGTGGGAATTCAGCAATGCGCAAATTTCGCCGCCGTTTTTCAACCGCCAGATTAATTTATTACATTTTGAAATGGAACGCTCAGACGAGAAGCAAGAAAATTCCAAATACCGTCTCTGTAGGTTTGAATTCTTGAGACGTTCGTGTCGTGAGATGTTTGTAACTCACGTCTTCAACGTGTGAGGCTTTAGTTACATTAAATGTTAATGTTGTTGGATGGCCCTAAGGTGTTGCGCGTGGTATACAATTTAAGGATTAAAAGCTATTAAGGAAAATAAAAACTTGACTTGAGATCAATTGGATAATTGACTGTTTTGCAATAATTTATGGGGTTTTGAGCCGGGACAGTGACATTATTGATACTTTGGTAACTAACATACGGGCATACATCCACTATTGGCATATGGAATAAATGGGTAAACTGCACGCGGTTGGAATTTGAAAATAATCAATAACTTTTTCTGGCTGCGATTGGGCGTCCCTGCAGCGTATTCCATTACTAACATATTTTCAGCCTGGCAGTAGATAGATGACTCTGTCCGAGTGCGCGCCGCGATGAGGCATTAGTTTTTAGTCTACGGCATTCGCGCCGCCGCCGACGTCCGCCGGGAAAATGATTTATTTGCGAAATCCAGCCTCCGAAACCGGCTGCTGACGCTTCGCACGGCTCAAGTCGGTCACCACACAAATGATACTCAATGCACTAACAGTTTTGTTCGCTACACTAGCACGAAACACCTCCAACAAGAGTGTATCTGAAATTCCTACAGCAAAGAGTATTTTCTATCAAGTACTTAACGAGGATTTTAAATCTTCTGCTGGTGACATTACGTCTTTTCTTATTTATGGAACATTTTATAGCGTTTAATAAATACGATTAAAATGCATTCTTTAAGCGACTTATTCTTACTCTTGGCAGTACTCTTTTCCGGTTTTTTAGCACTCAGGAAGAAAATCCGCGGCGGCTGGGATAAACCAGTACCCGGGAGTAGTATATCCTCTACATCATCATTACGCGCACCATTTTCGATATAATCCAACCTTTCTACACACATCACTCTTCCTCTCGGCTTCGTCTTGTCTTCATCTTCGTCTTTGACATTTCTTGGAAGGTACATGTACGGCATTGCCATTAAGGAACCGAAGAAGAAGGGACGAAGACGAAGCTGAAGCTGAGACTCAATTCATCGCAAGTTGTCTGGCGTATTAGCTATTCAGCTACATATACATCTTCTTCAACTGTACATCATTGCATCCAGATCCACGCAGAGTACATTACGTCGCATTATTTATTTGCGGCGGATGAATTTGCTCCGTTCTTGGAGGATGTACGTCGCCTTGGTGGCAGTCGGTTTGGTTTGATGCCGAATCGATTCCTGCGACTGCAAAACTTTTCCATATACACTCGCAGCTTGTGCAAAATGCGTTCACCAAATTCTTCACTCCATTCGCGCCTCCAGCAAACCGTCTGATGTCATGCCATCGAGTCATTCCTACGACGCCATGCCCGGCACGGAATTCATTGGTATTTTCGTGACAAATGCCATTAAGGACTTCATTAACTATATCGGTCATCCGAAAATGGGATTTATTCTATTTGTTCTCGTACGTGGTCGTATTAAAATTGAGCAATAACCCACAACAAAATTCATTCCACAAGAGATTACCATTCTAACGCGTAAGTTGTGTGAATGCATTCACGAAACGTTTTGAATTAAGTTATAATCAGTAAAATCATTTACCGTAACGTACATTATAAGCGCACTTAAAATTTGAATGCAACAAATCCATAGAATTATAACGATGAACGATGGAATGCAAGGAATAGTTCATGGTGATGCCTAATGTAATTTCCATGTACGGACGTACAGGCTGGGTTCGATTGTAATTACACAGTGAAACATAATAAACATATTCGCTGGCTGTCGGCGCACACCTGACAAGGAAGACTTTAACAGATGCGATGTGAACTAACAAGCAATGACTATAAGTACACTCAAACTAATGAATGAGGAATATCATCTTAGTGTTGCACTACCACCAGTGGGAGGGTCAGCGTCAGTGTAGGTCGTGACGTCATATTTCGAGCGTGTGGTAGTCTGGCATGCAGTATGTGTGTAAATACGCGCAAATGTGAACGTTCGCACTATCAGATTACAAGCTGTTGGGGTAATTCGCAAGCAGAAAGGAACGCAGCACGGAAACACACTTATCGCTACCATCTAGGTACATTCATTATTCAGATTGAGCGTTAGTAAGTAGCTTTAGGATCGGTTCCGGAACTTCTTCATCCACGGCGAGGAACCAAAAGACCCTCGATCTCTATGCGCACACGAAAAGTTTAAATACTTTACGGATGTGTTTCCTTCTTGACTCGTTAACTTGGCACATACATTTCATTTAATTCAGAAGGCATTGCTTTGCTTGGAAAGTTTGCAACTTTGAAAATCTTTCTTCTAATGAATTACTTCAGAATATATTTATACTTTGAAAAAATTAACTGAACAACGGAAATATGTTAATTAGTTCTAAATCAATTAATGAATAGGACGGAAGTACAAAGGAAGTGTTCTATTATTGAAACAACATTTACAAATTTGTTATACATGATTATTAATTTATATACTAATATTGGCAAATGCAACAATTAAATTAATTGCCAACAAATTTACTGCAGTGTAAAGCACCTTTAATATAAATAATTCTTATTTTGAATTTATAATAATGTAGTGTAGTCTGTCAGTTTAATTCTTTAATCTTTCAGCATTGAATTAAAATGAATAACAGTAAATATTGGCCCGTTCTACATTAAAACTGTTTGCTAGTTTGAGGCAATTTGTTTTAATTGATTTAATTATAAGTGCATTTCAGCAGTTTGTTCATTTGGGCAGTAAATTAATTAAAGTAGGGCTACCTAGGCAGTTTACTACTAAATAAAATGTTTCATTTGCGTTATATTTTTGATGATTAATTATTAAAAATATTATAAATTTTTGAATTCAATTTAAATCAGATTCATACTCCTATAACTAATATTTCACATTGAAACAAAATTGAATTTCTGTTTATTACCTAGAAACGCAAGAACTTTAGTGTTTATTAAAATATAATTTGCTTTTAACGAATTATTTACCAGTCACAATATGTTGTGGCCTGAATTGTACAATTGCAGATGTTTTTTCGCCGACTGTCCTGGGCTTAGTTTAAATCCACTTTCATGTGCTTCGTTATGTAGCAAATAAGTTGTGTGTATCCCGACGGGTAGGCAGCAGCTTTGATTTTTGTCCGGCGTTTGCGTTCGTATCCGGAATCCTTGGATTCGCCCTTGTTTACGATCGCTAGATCCGATTTGTTCTTCTTCTTTCCTTTCTTGCTCTTCGCCTCTCACCTAGAGCGACTCGCTTGCCTCAAGAAAAAGGTACGAAGGCTTCTTTGTGAAGTTTGGGATAATCTGGTCACGTCCTCGTAGCTAAATTTCTTTACTCTAAGGGAAGACAGTGATTGAACTGCATGGACTAAAGTGCCCTGATATTTTATTCAGTGGGCGAGGAGTGAAGTTGAATTCATTCGTTCGGACACGACGTCCACGAGTTGCAATTTGCAGTCATCGGTACGTAATTTTTCCCCAACACAGCAATGGCCCGTGAAATGTGAAATGGCTTGGCGTTCAGGCGAAATCTAAATATTAACGGTGCGCATGAATGCTCAGTGCGGCATGGTTTGTTCGATGCTGGGCACGAAGAAGCAATCATCCGATACGTAAGCGCGACCGCCGTACAACTCGAATCCTCCCCCGCTCCCTTGTACAATTTGTGTCTTGTGAGGGATTTCGATTATCCTGGGAGTTTCAACAGCGACACTCGAAAAACAAGACTCTTATCGGAGTTTTTACGAGCTGACAGTAACCAAAAACGCCTTTTGTTTTTTCATATTCTGCCGTGCCAGAAAATTATTAAATTTAATTTCATCATCTTAACTTTTTATTGTGAATTTCGTTTTGTTCTTAAGTTTAGTTGTATTAAAATTTAAATACCAGAAACTAAATCTATTCAACAAATAGCAAACAATAAACCAACATGCAAAAGTGCTAATGTGTGTAAAGTTGGACAAGAGGGAATCTTATGTAATGTTCAATGCGACGGGCGCACAGAGCGTGGTCCCTGGTTAATTTTCCGGTTGGCGACTCGCCGAAAGCGCATTATTGCTGAGGTGGCTTCATAGTTGTTGTTCCTGCAGTTGTTTCGGTTTGCGTTCATGCAGTTGCCCGATGGCTGGATATAAACAACTGGGAGCGAAAAGCGCCACTGACAAATACACATCCGCAGCACGGAGCAACTATTTGGTTTAAAGTTTGGACGTCATTAGTGTATTCGGCGCCGAGGACGTGGGTGTTATGATCAGCGGGTCATTTTCAGTGTGGAGTCATTGCAGTTTTGCCACCTTTACGACTCCTTCGTTAAGACTGTCATCCGGTGTCAATATTTCAACCCTCATATCTTACTCAAAGCAACCCCGCAATTCTTAGTATTATCACGCTCGAAGTGATAGAATATTATCAAGATTGAGCTGGGAATGACATTAAATTTCAATAATCTCTCCCCCAACAAACAGCCTATATTGTGAATAGAAAAATCAATTCCACGACAGTTTTGCTTTAGGTAGTTCCTGTTGATTATTTTCATAAACAACACATCAACAATCTCTTGCTAAAGGCAATGAAAACACATTCAGTTGTGAATTGAATGTACCAAATGAAAATGATATTTGGTGGAACACGGAATAGGATGCGAGATGAAATGTCTCACATCTACATGGCGTCCCACCGCTCGAATTTTATACTTGTGGGCATTCAAAGGTAACTCGCGTTATTCCTCTGCGGTGCACTTCGTTGCTCCTGCAATCGAGCGTCGCTCTTGACAAATTGAAATTGCCCAATCACTGGTCCCCCTTTTACACGCATTTTTCATCTACTTTCCAGGCCCAAATTCAAACGCAAACGCACTCAACACCTAGGTATTACCCTTAAAAGCAATCTGATCCTTGAATTAAGGGTGGTATTAAAATTAAAGCCTGCACAAATGTGCAATATCATTATTTACTTTTCTCTTGCATTTTGCAAAGGGGAGCTGCCTTCCTTCAGGCGTGCCAAAGTGATGGAAGGGTCTTGAAGACGTACAAATTGAACGTTATATCTCTTTAGCCACCCAAGTAACAATTTAAAACATGACTACGTTTTTAGTCAAATTGACAGCGTACATCGGTTTTGCCAACATAATGCACTTCCTTGTTAGGGCATTTCAACTTTTGAATTTTCTATTTTATATTTTTGTGAGTTTTCTAGAATATTGAGGAATAAACTAGAATAGAGATGAAAAAAATTGGAAATCTTATTAGTATTGAAGGATATGTCAAGATGCACCACAACCTGAGCGTCTCATACGTATTATGATAGCATGGAGGATGTATTTTCTTTAATGTACACTACTTACCTTGATTCCCTTCGTACGGG